>JACGAQ010001210.1:0-66995 GCA_014119065.1 Orius insidiosus | reverse complement strand
TTTAATTCTGCAGGTTAACTAACCCTTACATTTTAATTTTAGTTCCGCCCGAGCATGTAAGAATAAAGAAGGAACCTGAAGAACTGAGAGCAGGAAACGTTGCGACTTTGACATGCGATGGATCCTCGAGCAATCCTCCGCAGAAATGTCATGGTGGAGAGAAGGCATTTCAGTGACTGAAGGTATCACTAATAGTTCAAAGCCTGGCCTTCACGGTGGCGTCGTCTCATCCATACAACTTCGATTAAACGTAACTCCTGACATCGACAAAGACGTCTCATGTCAAGCAATGAACACCGCATTCAACGCAGTGCCCATGATGCTGTCACCATGAACGTTCTATGTAAGCCTATTATCAATTTTCTGATAAATTCTTAATGTTTTTTCATTCACAGATAAGCCTTTTTAATGAACCTGTTGAAACCGATTTGATCGGAAATGAAGGAGAAAGTTTGGTTTTGGCTCCTGTAGCTACTGGACATCCACCGACGATACATACACTTGGACCAAAGACAGATCTCCTTTGCATTCTGGGCAATATTTAACAGTAGAAGGCCCTCTTTTAAATTTTACTAAACTTCATCGCGCACACTGGCGTTTATATCTGTGAAGCCGTCAACTCTGAAGGGTCAACGACAATCAATTTCAACATCACAGTTCAATGTAAATAAAGATAAATAATTTTTTTTTTAAATCAATAACTTCTTTTTTAGATTCTGCTCATGTGATAGAAATCAGCGAAGGTGTGTCCGTCACCTGGGAAAGACGCTGAGCTTTGGTGTAGAATCGATGGGGCTCCATTACTGCCAGATCATGTCAACTGGAGTAGAGAAAGATACCCTGATATGCTTCATAGAACATCAGTCACTTGGAATAACAACACGTCTTATTTAACAGTTCACAGTGCAGCCAAAGAAGACATCGGTTACTTCAAATGTTCCGTCAATAACGGCCTCGGGAATGAATCTTCAAAAAACGTCTTTCTCATCGTCCAACGTAATTTTAATCATTAAAAAAAGTATAAATCCTTAATTTTTATTTATAGACAAACCTGAAATGGATCAATCACCATCTTTAAGCAAATCTGCCAGTAATAGTGGAGAAACTGGAAAACTTATTGTAAAGTTTCTGCGGCTCCTGCTGTCAACTTTACCTGGTCAAGAGAAGGATCAATAATAACGACTGATCATACTAAATACCTATAGAATATAATAAGGTAAAATTTAAATTTGATAAAAAGAAAAATTTAACTAATTTGATTTATAGGTGATAATGTCATATATGAGTCGGTCCTTTTGATTAGAAACATTGAGCTTTCTGATATGGACGTTATGAATGTATGGCACGAAACAGTCTTGGATTGCTACTCAAACCGTCCGGTTGTCCGTCACTCAACCCGACCCACCGACGAATTTGGCTGTTTATAATGTAAGCCATGATTCTCTGACGTTAGGCTGGGAGCCTGGATTTGACGGTGGGCTTACTCAAACTTTTCGACTTCGCTACCGCCCTATTTCAAACATCGGGTCTGGAATTTACCGAATTATCGCTACGAAGATACCGGAAACGCCACACGATATGTCGTCACCGGTTTAGAAACTGGCGACTCAATACGTTTAGCGTCATGGCTCAAAATAGACTTGGCGCAAGCAGATTTTACCCGACACGCTTAAAGCAACAACTTCAAGTAAGTTCTCTCCTTTTAAAATCACAAAAACGCACACCGAGAAAACTAAAAATAAGCTGAATCACGATTTAGTTTAAAATTTGCACAAAATAAAGTGGACAAGTAGTTTTTTAGATGATATGACATTAACTTACAAAATTCATTTATCTTAACTTCTGAATCCGCAATAGCTTTCTCAAAAAAAAAATCATACCTACTAGGCCCACAGCTTCGTAGGTAGGAAAACGCTTTTTCCATCGTTTTCTGGCATCCCCTTTTTACCAGGTTTTTTCTGGTGTTTTTCCATATTTTGAGCAAGAAACTCCTCCTTGCGGCGGCCCTAGTACCTCCTAGGTATCTTAGGTTACTTAGTGGTGGCTTGGATAGCTACATATAGATTTTAATAATTTAAAAAATTGTATTCAATTAGAAAGATTTTAACCCAAAATAAGGAATTCAGAAAGTCTGAAAGAATTAGTCTGAAAGCACTTTTTAAAATTAAAATTAATAATTAGCTTCATTAGTTATAACTTAGATTTTTATTTTTTAAATAATAGCACAAAAGATAAATTAAGTAATTTATTAGATTTATTATCTTTATAATTATTGTTTTATATGTTGCACGAATTGTTTTTTTAATAATAACATTAATATTGATTAACCTGTATTAACCTCATGGGATTGCATGTTTGACTTGGCATGTTAACTAAAGCACTGCACTTATGTCTCAATTTTTAATGTTTGTTATATTATTTATAATGCTATTAAAATGAATGATTAATAACTGAAATCATGTTCATTTTAACAATTAAATCATACACTTCTGGCCATAGAAGTGAGAAAAAAAAAATTTCGCTTGTGACTAACATTGTTGGGGGTTAGGTGTCGCTCCTCCATCATTGCCGTCTCGAGGTTCAGGCGGAACGGGTTCGAGGGCTTCGTCTGGATTTGTGCTTGTCTTGGGAGCAGTTCTCGGAGCGATGCTGCTTATCCTGAATCTGGTGATCGTCGCATGTTGCCTGAGAAAAAGGCGGTCCGTCTTGCATCCGCTAAACACGCTCCAGGTACGTTTTTTACAAGTTCTTTTTTATGATTAGGTCTACCTGAACAACCGTTCGATAATTCCGATCTACTCTTGGTCATCATCTTAGCGGTCGCATCGACTGCGGGTGTCCTACTTATAATTAACGCGCTAGTCATTGCTTATTTTCTTTACCGACGCCACAGAAGGCTTCACAAAGGAAAAGAAATGTCAGGTATAAGAGGTCAAATTTTTTTTAGGTTATGGACAGACTTCTTGGGTTTTTCAATTTAATCTGGATTCTTAATAAACTTTTTTTATTTTCAGGAGCTAGTGAACAAGGTAGCAATAAAAGTGCTACAATCGAAATGTATGCACCAAGTAGCTACAATGAAACAGTTACTGGCGAAACCCTTAGTTCGGTATCAGAAAAAAGTGAAAGCTATTCTGACAACCAAGAATTTAATGTACGTTTTCTATTCTTTTAGATTTTCTTTTACTCAAATATTTTTAGGATGATAGTCGAAAAGCTGCTGCTAGCACGTATCTTATGGATCAATCAGAATATGCGTTCCAGTATCCAGGATATGACATTCAACATCAAATAAAAGAATTAGAACCTATTGGTCTTCATAGAAACACATATAATCAAAATGGAGGTAAAAGTTGAGTTTAATTTTTACTTTTTGATATTTATTAAATTTTAGGGGTCGGTTTGTCAAGTGCGCAAGTGCTCGATAGTTACTACTCACTCCAACCGGATCCACGGTACGTAGCGTACCCGCCGCCAGTTCAGTTCGCCGGGCCGCCGATGGCACCTCCTTTGGTCCCACCGCTTCCAGTCTCAGCACGAAACGTCCCTCCTCCAGACGTGACGGTACTTTCGGCGCCGCCACTCCTCTCTACATTCAACTACAACACCGGCCATGGCACAGAACCTGATTCGCATCTCGTCTGACTTTAACTCTCCGGGCAGACTCTGTCCTATTCTCACCGCTCAACCGCAGTCTGAATAAGCTCAAAGACTTTATGATTTAATTTTTTTTTAAAAAGACGTATGGGAAGCGGCCTAGTCTTTTGTGAACGTACCAAAGCGTGTACATAAACTGGGAGTTCTACTCCACTTTAAGCTCAAATTTTTACGACTAATGAGAGACAAAAGTGTTAATATTTCTTGTTTTTCACTGTGCCAAAGAATTTCATCTGCCCTAGTGCCAAACGGTACTCAAAATCAGTTTATAATCTAAATGTCGAACAAAACACCCTTTTTTTCAAAATAATTCATGTGATCCATGTTTAATGTTTTTTGATCTCATTATGTTTCTAAATGTAGATAAATGAAAATTCGTCCGTGGTGTTATTACTTATAGTAATTTTTTAATTCCCGCCAAAATTAGGCGGCATGTTATCATTATGTGTTTTCAATGACGAATTTGTGTAGAATTAAGGATATTTTTTTTAAATAATAATTATGTCCTTTATTGTGTATTTAATGTAAATAAAATGTAATTAAAAATTAAACAAATTTTTTTTTAGTTTGTTTCAACGGCCTAGACAAAAAGATGCGCTTTTTTTTTATTCTTCTTTTTTTTAGGCTGAGCTCGACTTTTCTTCTCGCCCTTTCTAAAATCCCCTCCATAAAAATTTTGAAAGAAAGGACGAGGACGTAATAGTCTACTAGGTTTTTAACTTGTTAATTTTGTCTTTTTTATAAAATGTGTTAATAAATTTGTAAATAGAAGGGGTATAAAGTTTCATTTTTCTTTCACATGCTTTTAAGATCTTATTTTTATAAAAAACAATAAAAATAAATAAATTTAAGAATAACAGTTAAACTAAATTGTAAATAGTCAAATAGTTGTCTTCTCAATTTTTTTTTATTAATTAAAAAATATTGTATAAAAATTATGTTATGTACAAACGAATACAATAATTATAGCTATTTCAGTTTATTATTTGTCATGTTAACCTTATAAAACTAAGCATTTTATATTTTTCTAATATAGGCTTCTATAAAATTCTTTGGTGTCTCACCGATCTCTGTGAAAAAAGTATAAATGTTATGGCGACAGCTAATACATAATTTCAATATAAACTTTTTTTAATTAAAAAAAATGGAGTACGCATTCTGTATCATAGCTATTCCCTGTAGTAAATATACACGTATAATGATTATATTTTAAGACAAAAATGAAATATAATATTTAAAAAAAACGACTTTCACTTATTTGTTTTAATGTTTAAATTGTTGACATTTTGGGGCTTGGGTTTCGTCCAAACAAAATTGTATAAAATAATATTTATATTTGTATGCCGACATTCAGGGTGATTAATCATCCTGTTTGAAAATTTTTTTATAAAAAAACTGTACAGGTTCATTTTTTTCGGCACACGAGTATAATTAATTAGATTTTTTTTAATCCACTAAATGGTTAATGTCGAAGTACCTTGAATGTTCATCGGGATTAGCATGAATCACCAAAATCTCTGTTGTAAACTCATTTTTAATTCGTTTAAAAGGCCCACGAAATTAATAACCTGTTCATAAATGATGACAGTGTGCTTTTTTTAATAAGGGTACATAATGTTGTTTAAATTGTATTATTTAATTTCAATAAAATGCTTTAATAAAGTGTTTACATTTTAAAAATGGTTTTTATTTCGTCAAAAATGATATCCTTTGTTCTTTTCGTTTTATTCTGTTTTGTGATAAGGTGATAAGGCATCTTCATGTATTCGGCCACCAGGAGCTAGTATCGCAGAAGTCAAAATTCGGACATTTTGAAATTTGAAAAATTATAATGGAAGGTAGATATTTTTCCCCCAATATTTTTACGAAGTGGAGAAGATTTTATAAGAGAATTGCGGGTTGGGGTGACCAAGTTTAGTGACCACATTTTAAATTTTTTTGCTTATTCTTCGAGATATCAAATTATAGGAAAATGCGAAAAATTTTCAAATATAATCATGTGGGGAGCCAAAATCTTCCTGAAATCGCCTGCCTTTATGGTGTAAGTTCCCTTCCCAAATTAAAATCTTGGCTATGGTCTGCTTATGCATATTTTATGGTTTTTAATTTTAAGAGATTTCTACAAAACATCGTAGAAAAAACAACGTAAACGTCTGTGACGAATGGTGGGGACTGAAGAGTCCAAGATCCTTCTCCCCTTTGTCGGTTCCGGGACCGCGAAGAGCATCAGTTATGAACCAGTACTGTTAGTGAGCGGATTAGAAGTTTTCCGATGGCGAAATTATTTACGATCGCCCTCCTCATATTTTTCATTGGTTAGTAAATTTTATTTATGCTCTTTCCTTTTAAAAATCTCAAAAAAAAGTTATTGCAATACCCTCAAAAGAAAGTTTTCAGAAATGCGTCTTCCAGACCCCTTTTGTTTGTGCCTGTGCTTAACATTTCGCGAAATCCGATTTCACCAAATCCATTTCTCTTAAAAATGCCACGGAATTTTAAATTTGCAAAAATGGCTGAAATCTCTGTGTTGAGAATGCGGTACAGCAGTATGTGCTATTGGTCTAATAGTCACCAAATTCGAGGGGGAAAAATTTTTTTAAACCATCTTTTTGGTTTATAATACTAACGAACTTTTTAAAAAACCGACAATTGGGTCTAATTTGTCAAATATTAGTTTGCGGGAGATTAATTTAAAACTTCAGCTCAATAGAAAAATAACATGCTATTGGATTAATTCTTGTATTTTCCGTGCAGGAAACCGAGCTCGCATGTGGAACATTTAAACCCCTTATTTTACTCGATAACAAAATTACAGGTTGGACAACCCTGCAAATCGCATAAAGACGTCTCAGGTAATCACAACACTTCACAAAAACATCTGCCACGATTGCCAGATGGGGAGAAAAAAAGTGTCATCGTTTGAAAAAGAGTCTTTTTTTATCTCGGCCCCTAGACTAGCATGAATTTTTGAATTTCAAGCAAGTTTTTTTTGTACATCCCTCAGGCATTATCTCATTCTTTGACCAGAACAAGATTCTTATCAAATGACATCTACAATACACCTATTAAAATAAGCAATTATATCGTTTGTTAAATGGGTTTACAATCTAAAAGCCTTAAAATAGAGCCATTTACTTCATGTAATAACATTTTTAGCTTTTTTATTATTTCAGCCGCAATTTTCTAAGCACAAACGGACTAGACCTGGTTACCAAAGCGGCGGTGGCTGCTCTTTCTCCCCTAATTTGCATAAAAAACCTTCATGCAAAACAACTCAAAATTTTTTTTATCTTACTGTATCACTGATCTTCCTATCCCTATGGAATATAAATGTAGAAAAAATGGATTGCTTTTTTATTATTTTAGATTAGTAAACTTTGAAGTGCTTAAAAAAGGTTTCGAGTGTCGCGTGTAGATAGTGAGATGTCAATTATTGGAGGATATATGGGCGCATTATATACGGCGGTAGGACAATCCGTCGGGTCATCCCCTATTGACGAACTCTTACTCATATTCAGAACCAATTGTCCAATCCAAGATTTTACAAAAGGCCAATTGTTGTCTAACAAGAGTCGACTCGTCCTCATTGCCCTCTTCGACACTTAGAGGTCGAGAAAATATTTCAAAAGCAAAAAAAAAATTGATTCTAGAAAGGACAATGACGTTTCTTTTGCTAATAATCTCGCAATTAACGTTAACGAATTAAGTGCCCCAGCAATTAGTGATGGGGGAGGTAGGGCCTTTAGTTTCGAACCATCAGGTTTAAATTACGTTGAAAAGTTTTGTTTGTTGTTTTACGTAGGCGAACATTTTTTTTTTGTTCAACTCGTGTGTACCGACTTCCTCTTCAGAATCGGCGGCCCGTGTCTTTCGACCTCCAAAGAACCCACGTGGATTAATAGATGCACTAAAAAAATGAACGATATCATTCAAGTTTATAATAAAAACTAATAAAGGATGGTAATAATTTTTTGTTCTCAATAAATGGTAATTACACGTGACAAATCGAACGTTTTCATGGTCTACCCCCTATTAATTTTCGTTAAAAACTCATTCGTTTATTCCTCGTTGACCCTGGTCGGGCGATTTTTCACAGGGGGAGTTTCTATTGCTAGAACTGTCTGTTGTTACAGTGTTCTTCTAGGTAGATTTTTCAAATTTGCATTTTTTTTTAAATTTTTTAAGTATCAAGGTAGAAATAATGGGATTTTCGCCCAACGGAGGTCCCTCTCGTAACGCGTGAAAGTATCAAATTTCTCCCTACAAAAAAAAAAAAAAATTAAAAAATTAAAAAAAATGTAACACCAAAAATTGTAAAAAATATAAGGAGTATTTTGTCGCGTTAGTTCTAACACCGGATAAGTCATTTTTTAATCAATTTTGAGTTAGGCATTGTTTCTGATGGTAAATTTTGTGGAGAATCGAATTCCGTTGGTAGTTTAACCCTATTACCAACAGAAAACGCGTAGTTCACGATTTAGCCAACAGGTAATGCATTGATTCCAATGAGAAATTAATCCGTATTTTGGCTCTCCTGAAAACCTAGAAAAATGATGAATGATTCGGTGAAAATGTGGTGAAAATCGGACCAAGTTTCGGCCTCAGCGCATTTTTAAAAATTTCAAACAGACATATTTCTGCCATTTTTTCAAAATTCAAGAATCGTCCACGTTCCATTCTTGTTCACCTCCTAAGGAAGATTGTGTGAAACTTTGGAGAAAAATGGTTCAAAACTGTGGCCGTGAAGTGTTCCGGAAAATGCGGACGGCCGGCCGGCCGGAACCACAGACAAAGTCGAGATCGGTAAAAATCAATTCGATTTGACCCTCCGGGGTCTGGAAGACCCATCCCCGAAAACCCGAAGTGGAGGGTATCACAATAACTTCTTTATGGAAGTTAATAAAATTCCAACCACTCAAAAAGGTCCGAAAAGTTGCGGACTGGAGCTCATAAGGAATCGTACATTATCGGTAAAATCGGGCCAATTGCCTAGCGAATTGAATCAGCCAAAAAAAAAAACTATACAGCCAAAAAAAAAAACACTTAAAATTTTCAAGACAACAACGACGAAAAGATTCTGACAAAATTTGTTGAAAATTTGATTAAAAGGCCGTCAAGTGCTCCGCCTGTTGAAACGGCTGGCGCAATGTCATGATCGGTAAAGATCACACCTCCCCCAAAAAACCGTACACGGAGAGTATTGCAATAACTTTGCGGGAGTGAATAAAATTGGTTCCCAGAGTTTCTTAAGAAGTCAAAAGGTAATTTGAGATTGGTGGTCTCAAGCATTGAAATAGAATATCGGATGTGAATAATGAATATTTGAATATCAAGTTATACACTCGCTCTTTAGGGACCTACTTGAAAACCCCTTACGAGAGAAATCCCCTAGAAAAAAGTTAATTTTTATATTTATTTTTACAGGTTTTTCATATTCTTATGATGACAGAGCACCGAGTTTTAAAAGCATACCGACCACGTTCAAAACAAGGGAACATGAGATGGTCATAATCCCTTGCTACGTCGAAAATTTAGGTAAATTTTATCTTTATTCTGTGAATCTTTTATCGGTTTTTTAAAGGTGGAAGTACGATAAAGTGGTTGAAAGACGGCGAAGTGATAGCGGAATATGAACGTGCTTACAAACAGAATGTGATCCTTCATAAAAATAACTCGCTCGAAGTTGGAAACGTAAGCTCGTCGGATTCGGGCGAGTACACCTGTCTTGTCGTGAGGCCTTCACCCTGGAATCCGATAAGCCAACATCATAAAATCGAAGTTCAATGTAATATTGAGATATCGCCGTTGAATTATTACAGAAACGATGTTGTAGTTCCACCCTCTGTCATTTTGAAACCTTACGAAAGAGAGTTGGAAGTTGAACTCAATCATGAAGTCGTCGTCAAATGCGAAGTCGGCGGTGTACCAAAGCCTTTCGTCCGGTGGCTTTTCAAAGTAAGGGCTCTATTTTTTTAATGAATTTAACCAATTTAAACGGATTATTATTTATGCTTTTTGTTCTTCTTTCTTTTTTCCCTGTTCCCTCTCAATTATCGTTTTCCTCACTCTTTCATCAGAGGAACTCCCTTTTCCTCGTTTTAGCTCATTTTTCGGCAAAGCAATATTCACCCAATTTTATAGTTTTGTAAACGTTCGTTTACTTCTTCTTTATTTCTTCTTTCTCCTTTGAGAGTTCTACCTTTGGTTTGTTCAGGTTAGAGGGTGGCGAAATAAAAGAGAATAACAATTTAACATTTATTACTGGTTCTTTTATGTACAGAATAATTTGGGTACCTTGGATTTTCTTCGGTAAAGATGAAACGGTCTGGACGTAAGATCGCAGGCTCCGTGATGGATGGTCGTAGTTGAGGACGTCTGGTTGATTCCGTTGATAGGGGAAATGTTGATTCTTCAGATCGTTTTGCCGATTAATCGTCAATCGTCTTTTGCCGATTAATCGTCAATCGTCTTTTTGCCGACCAATCGTCAATCGTCTTTTGCCGACCAATCGTCTTTGCCGACAGTTCTAATCGTCAATCGTCTTTGCCGACGGGTTCTAATCGTCAATCGTCTTTGCCGACGGGTTCTAATCGTCAATCGCCTTTTGCCGATCAATCGTCAATTCCTTTGCCGACTCCTGGCCGACTACTCTGTTGCCAAGAGACGACTCGTCACAAACAGCCGACTACCGAGACTTCCCGCAGGTTGAGTCAACTCACAAAACCTTTTACTCACTATCACCACTCGGACTTAACTTAGACTGTTCTTTTCTGTCAGACGTTTCTCGGCTTTTATACCCTTTCGGCCTTCCCTCTCCCTCTTCTTAATCTGAGGGCGTTACTTCTCGGCAACTTCTGTCGGTTGGCGCTATCTACCCGCCATATCCTCTTACATTTACTTGTCTTATTGACAACTGACGCTTTCTATTGACAATTTCTCCGCTGTTTACAGTTTTCCTCGGTTTTTCGGCCGGGAAACACCTATTTGGGCTTTCCTTGTTGATCTGGACGATAACACAATTGATCGCTTGCCACAATTTGTCTTCAGGGAAACATATTCTCAACTCTTGTATTTTTATTAAACAATCAGCTGATTTTTACTATTGGAAGGCTTACACGTCAATAAGACAAATTATCTCAGTTTGGGACGAATATTTTGGGTATGTGACTTTTTTTCTTTTCATCTGAACACTGCGTTTTGATTGCCGAGACGAGTCGATCGATCATCTCTTTCGTACTCGTAGAAACTGGCACTCAAAACTGAGTTATGGCGACGGAAGATGGGCGGACTTCCCAATACGGTATCACTCTCAAGGAGCTTCGCGAGCTCATGGAACATCGCGGACAAGAAGGCGTTCAGAAGGTTCAGGAGTTCGGGGGAGTTCAAGAGATTTGTAAAAAATTACAAACTTCGCCCTCGGAAGGGCTTAAAGGGTCTGAGTCAGAATTGGCAAATCGTCAGGAAGAGTTCGGGTCGAACTTCATCCCTCCAAAGCCTCCTAAAACATTTCTCCAATTAATATGGGAGGCTCTTCAAGATGTCACGCTTATTATCCTTATGGTAGCCGCACTTGTATCATTGGGTTTGTCTTTTATAGGCCGGAGGATGAGCAAGATGAGGACGAAGGAGAATATGGATGGATTGAAGGAGTCGCGATTCTTTATCGGTTTTTGTTGTAGTCATCGTGACTGCATTCAATGATTATTCGAAAGAACGTCAATTTAGAGGCCTTAAAGGAAAAATCGAAGGCGAACATAAATTCTCCGTCATAGGAACGGTGAGGTCATACAGATATCCGTCAGAGACATCGTTGTCGGTGATATTTGTTTGGTAAAATACGGAGATCTTTTACCCGCTGATGGAATTTTGATACAAAGTAACGACCTCAAACTAGACGAATCATCATTAACAGGTGAATCCGATCATGTAAAAAAAGGAGAAGCGTTCGATCCGATTCTTCTGTCTGGAACACACATTATGGAAGGAAGTGGTAAAATGGTCGTCGCCGCTGTCGGTGTCAATTCTCAAGCTGGAATCATTTTTACTCTTTTGGGAGCTGCTGAAAACGAAAAAGAAACAAAGAAAAAACAAAAAGAAGCAAAAAAGAAAATGAGTCTGGATAAAGAGGCCGAAGCTATTCATACAGAACCTCTGGCTGGCGGCGAACCTGCACAGAAGAAAGAGCAGGTTGAAGATCAAAGTAAAAAAGAAAAATCAGTTCTTCAAGCCAAACTTACTAAACTCGCTATTCAAATCGGTTATGCAGGAACTGCCATCGCCGTCCTCACCGTCATTATCCTCGTCGCACAATTTTCCATCAAAACTTTCGTGATTGAAGAAAAGCCTGGAAAAGTTCCTACGCAAATGAATACGTTAGACATTTTATCATCGGTGTCACTGTATTGGTAGTTGCTGTCCCTGAAGGGTTACCTTTGGCTGTACCTTATCCCTAGCGTATTCTGTCAAAAAAATGATGTTGGATAACAACCTTGTCAGGCATTTGGACGCCTGTGAAACGATGGGAAACGCCACCGCTATCTGCTCAGACAAAACGGGTACTCTTACTACGAACAGAATGACTGTAGTTCAATCCTACATTTGTGAAGTTTTATATAAAACAACGCCTAAATACTCTTCGCTACCAAGCAACGTTGGAGACCTCTTAATCCAAGCTATATCCGTCAATTCGGCCTATACTTCCCGAATAATGCCACCTGATAATCCGACCGACCTTCCCAAGCAGGTCGGCAATAAGACTGAATGCGCATTGTTGGGTTTTGTTCAAAATTTGGGTCATAACTATGAAACAATAAGAGATGATGTTCCGGAAGATATGTTTACACGAGTTTACACTTTAATTCGGTTAGGAAGTCAATGTCGACCGTGATACCACGTCATGGAGGTGGTTATCGACTTATAACAAAAGGAGCTTCAGAAATCATCTTAAATAAGTGTGCGTTTATTTATGTTAAAGATGGTCATTTAGAAAAGTTTACTCGTGATATGCAAGGGAGATTAGTCCGTAACGTCATCGAACGCATGGCTAGCGATGGTTTGAGGACTATTGCAATAGCATTCCGAGATTTCGTCCCTGGAAAAGCCGAAAAAAACCAAGTTCATTATGATTCTGAGCCGAACTGGGATGATGAAGAATACATTGTTAACAACCTCACTGCACTCTGTGTAGTCGGCATCGAAGATCCAGTTCGACCTGAAGTCCCGTTAGCCATCAAGCGATGCCAACGCGCTGGAATCACCGTGAGAATGGTAACCGGAGATAACATTAACACAGCGAAATCGATTGCAATGAAATGTGGCATCATAAAGCCCGGTGAAGACTATATTATTTTAGAAGGCAAAGAATTTAACCGAAGAATAAGAGATTCTAACGGTGAAGTACAGCAACATTGCTGGACGAAGTATGGCCAAAATTACGAGTTCTCGCGAGATCTTCCCCTACTGATAAATACATTCTTGTCAAAGGTATAATTGACAGTAAAGCGACCAAAAATAGAGAAGTCGTCGCTGTTACTGGTGATGGTACTAATGACGGTCCGGCTTTGAAGAAGGCTGATGTCGGTTTCGCTATGGGGATCGCTGGAACCGACGTCGCTAAAGAAGCTCAGATATATTTTAACCGATGATAACTTCAGTAGTATCGTCAAAGCTGTCATGTGGGGAAGAAACGTCTACGATAGTATTGCCAAGTTCCTTCAATTCCAGCTTACTGTAAACATCGTGGCCGTCGTTGTCGCATTTATGGAGCATGCGCTATACAAGACAGCCCTCTCAAAGCTGTACAAATGCTCTGGGTCAATTTAATTATGGACACACTTGCTTCTTTAGCTTTGGCGACCGAAATGCCAACGGCGGATTTACTCCTGCGAAAACCTTACGGACGTACGAAACCTCTCATTTCGAGGACTATGATGAAAAACATTCTTGGCCAAGCTTTTTATCAGCTAACTGTTATATTTACAATTCTTTTTTTTGGTGAAATCTTTTTTGATGTTCCTTCTGGTCGTGGTGCTCACTACGGATCTGGACCTACTGAACATTTTACTATCATTTTTAACACTTTCGTCATGATGACGCTATCAACGAAATCAACGCACGTAAGGTTCACGGACAAAGAAACGTATTTGAAGGATTTTTCTCTAATCCTATATTTTATTCTATTTGGATAACTACACTTTTGGCACAAGCTTTTATAGTTCAGTTTGGGGGTGCTGCATTCTCTACGCATCCTTTGTCATTGGATCAATGGTTTTGGTGTCTTTTCTTCGGTTTCGGAACGCTTCTCTGGGGTCAAGTCGTTACAACGATTCCGACGAAGAAAATCCCAAAATTATGTTCATGGGGTAGAGGCAATCCTGAAGAATACGCCGAAATGGATTTCGGTGAAGAAAATCCATCACGATAGCGAAAAGAAGACAAAAAGTGGGCAAATTTTGTGGATAAGAGGGTTGAGTCGTTTGCAAACTCAGGTGCGAGTTGTGAACGCTTTCCGTCAGGGTCTTGATGCACGGGAGTCTCTCGGAGAAGTCCTCAAAAAGCATCCGTCGATTAGTAAACGCCTCTCGCAGTCATCTTCCATCGAGCATCGTGACAGCGAAGTAGTAGTACCCGAAGTCAAAGTTGAACGTTTATCTTCTCATAGTCCCTCAGAGAAGCCAATAAAATCATAAGAATAAAAATTGCATACTTAACATTCTGTTCTAAATAAAATAACCTTTTTGTCACTTCTTTATTTATTTATTTCCGTTTAAGTTGGGAAGACAGATTGATATCTTCACTGAAGAGTTAAAAATTTTTTCAGGGAGAAGAAGTAACTGACAACCACGAATTGTTATTTTTCGCCTCGACGGATGCACTTTCTGGAGAATACACCTGCGTCGCAACCAATGGTGTCGGGAACAGCGCAGAGGGAAAGATCGAAATCAAAGTCGTCTACCCGCCGATTGTCAAAGCACAAAAGCGCTGGCTGCATTCCGCCCCAAAAGTCCAAAGCGTACTTTCCTGTGAAATCACCGGAAGCCCACAGCCCGACGTAATAAGAAATAAAACTTACAACTTTTTCTAATTAAAATCCAGGTCATCTGGCACTTTAATGGGCGACCCATGCAGAAAACGGATTAAACTTCCAAATAAAAGAAGGGAATAAATACAATCTAATCATAAAATCACACGGGAAACCGATTTTGGTGAATACAAATGTGCCGCTTCCAACAAACTTGGGACAGTTTTCGAACTTCTTCAACTTTCTGGTACATATTAAGCTTCAAAAATTATTCTTAATTTCTCTAGTATATTTCAGGATTGCCAGATACGCCATATTTTAAAAAAGCTCATCAAAATCTCTACCCAAACAAAGCGATTCTGACATGGGAAGTAGATAGCTATTCTCCAATTCTTCAATACAAATTATACTTCAGAGAATATAAGGTTTGAATAACTTTTATTTATGGCCTTATCTTACAACCTCCCTCTCGTATGATAGGTTAGGCCTTGGAGGTTATACTTTCTGTATTTTGTTTGATTTAAAATTGAAAGAAAATGTTATTTGTGAGTTAAATGTATCTTTTTAAATTAGCCTAGAGGAAAGCCGTATAATTGGACAGAACTTTTCGTACCAGCTGAATTCTCACCAGGAGGCCTTGTCCATACCCAAATGTACAGTTTGTCCGGTTTAAAACAATCTACAGCTTATGAAGCAGCAGTCGTCTCAAAAAATAAATTCGGCTGGAGCGGATATTCAGGCATTCACTTATTCGCTACGCAAGGATTCGGTATAAAAAACCCATTTATAGACTCAATTTAACTTTATAATTTTTTTTCAGACATCGATGTATTATCGACGACGAATCCGATTATGCAGCTAATACGATCAATGATATTTATTCAGGTAATAGTTTTAATCAACTTTTGTTTTATTGTTGTTTTTCAGATTATGCGACCAAAAGTGAATATTATAATAAAGGGATTCAAACGACACGATGGATTTATCAATTTTTAGCAATTATTGTAATAATAGTCAATTATTTTTATTAATTTTTATTATCCGCTAAATACTGTATATAATTTGTACTTGAATTGACATGTAAATAAATCTTTTTTAAAAATAAATTAAGAATTGTGGTACAAATAGGGCCAAAATTTGTTGAAAAATTGTAGAAGGCGAAGTTCCTGTTTGTTGATTGAGTGCGTTTTGGAAGGAGGAGCTGTCGTCATCCAGTTGAGGCCGTAATGCGCAGATAAGAATTCCCTGCAAGTGACCATCATGGTGAAGACGAGCAGTACCAAAAGATGAAAGAATTTGCCTTCCGTTCGGCTGAACACGGAGGCGGAAAATCCGGATCAAACCTTGTTTTTTTCGAATCCATTATGTTTTTTTCATATGATTTAAAAGTCAAAGCTCAAAAGTGAAATTGATTAATTTCAGTTTTTCAAGTATTTCAACCATTTTTGGACGTTTCTTTTTTTCGTTGTTGAGACATTCTTGAGCTACTGTATACAAAGGGGGTACTATGGCGGCATTCTTCTCACCAGGCCTAGTATCAATTAAACTTTCAAAATCATCACAGCAGTCAACATATGTAGCCAAATCTTGACCGTCATCTCCTCTTTCTTCGTCAAGAGGAGGTAACCCAGTAATCAATTCCAAAAGAACCTAAAAAATAATATTATATAATAAAAAAACTTAATTACCACGCCAAAGCTGAATGTGTCCATTTTAACTGATATATCGCCGCGAAAAGCTTCTACGGCCATATAGGCATTTGTGCCGATAACTGTCGAAGTTTTCGCTGTGGTTTTCCCATTGATGCCACTCGCTCCAAATCTAGCAAGCCAAAATCGCCAACTTTAGGCGTAAAATTTTCGTCTAATAGAATATTCGCGCTTTTAATATCGCGGTGGACTAACGGTTTGTCTTTAATATGAGTATGAAGATGGACAATCCCCTCCGCAGTGCCAGACGCAATATCAAACCTTCTTTTCCAATCTAATTTATTCTCCACATTATCTTTCCGCTAAAAAAGAAAATTAAAGAAATCCACAATAATAAAACAAACTTTAAGATTCTCTTCAAGAGATCCGTTCGACATGAAGACATAAGCCAGGCATAAATCTGGGCCGTTTGAAGAACAACCAATCAACGGAAGAAGATTTTTGTGGGAAAACTGAGTCACTGTGAGAAGCTCATTTCGAAATTGAATTCCAGACAACCCAGGGATTTCGCTTGCATTATTTAATTTCTTCACAGCGACCTTATAATTTGGGGACAAACTACAGAGATAAACTGAACCAAATCCTCCTTCGCCAAGCTTAAGACTTTCCGAAAATCCATTTGTTCCGTTATAAAAATCCTCATAATCAAACATTTGAACACCATCGCTAAAATTAAATTAATTAATTAAATTTGAATAAATTAATTACCCGATGTCTTCCTGACAACATTTTGTGGTTCCTTGGCAGTTATTGACGATAGAATCATCAGTGAAGAAGTCACTGGGAAGAGGTGGAGCTGTCGGAACATTGGCAGCTACAATCGTTTTTTCATTACTATCCAATGAAATTTTACCTAAAAAAATTTATTATTGATTATTCTAAATATTTAAACAATACCTAAGATTAAATTGTCGCAAACATATTGGGCAGCTCTTAATAATTCAGCTTTATTGAGAAAGTCGTATAAAGTTGTTACCCTAGGTCTTATTCTTCCGCTAGTACCCCATTCTTCAAAAAATATTTCTGAACATAATCTCTGCTGTTTGTTCCCAGCATCTTCAATGAGTCTACAGAAAAAAACGGTCAAAACGTTGATTGATAAAATGCAATACCTAATTTGTTCGTTGTTGTATTTGAGAAATTTTGGGTTGCTTTCGTTGGGGACGATTGACATAAGTTCTTTCCATCCTTCACCGACTTCAAGAATTCTACTCAGGTCTAAAATTATCCTTTGAGGAAGCTTTCTTATTTCAATATCGTTATTTTCGCTATCCTTCAACATCCTTCAACTTTCAAAAAACCACCTGTTGACATTATAAAATAAATATAATACCAAAAAAACGCTCACAAATTACTTACTACAATGTGCTTAAATTTATGTACTTACTCACGAAAAAATTAAAATCAGCAAAATTATATCAGAGCTGTTGAATATTATTCAAATTTCGACATTTTGATGCTTTTTGATAATGATAAAAAATCGATATGGTTTTAAACCTGGACAGTAACCTCTTTCTCCCGGTGTGTTCGTCTTGAGCCTTAAATTTTATTAATTTTTCGTATAGGATTTAAAATTATTTAAAATGTTGTCTGTGTTTAGCAAAAAGCTTATTTATGGAACGAAAAGTTTCTTAAGGCGTGTCAATATCAAGGTAAGTTAACTGCTGGGGTCTGAGATCTCATGGTGCTAGAGCTCATTTTTAGGAGTTCTCAGAGAAACCCCATTTGTACAGGATTTTCTGGAGTTTTCTTGTATTTTTGACTAAAATCCCTCATTTTCGGTAGTTCTTCTTGGTATATTTTGGCAGAGAAACCCCATTTTGAAGGATTTTTAGGAGTTTTTCTCTGATTTTTGGACAGGATAGTGGGAAGTTTCACTAAGTTATGACTGAGTTCCTCTCTATCTATGGGTTCCAAAACGAGATATTTCCTGTTGTTCATAATTTTAAGTTGTCCAGCCCTTCGTTTTGATTAGCCCCTAGGAGGTTCTGCAGTCCACTGGGCTGGGTTTTTCTTCCACAAGCAGCCTTAAGAACTACAGAGGACTCTTCAGTCCCCCATATCCTTTGGAGGTGTTTACGGAGGTTGTTGAGTCAGCAGACCCACAGAAATGCGGATATTGGTTCTACTTTCCCTGTGCGGATCTGCCATGAATGTTGGCCTTTGACCTTGGGAGTTTTGCCATCTGCCATCTTGTAAAACTGGCTGAGAGAGTGCTCTGCACTTCTCTCTCCTTACTTCTAGAAATGAGATAGTAGGGCTCAGAGCTAAGGGGGTTTGTTTCTCATTACCGAGTGCCCCAGGTTAACTTTGTTCGTGGGTTCCCCAATCTGCAGTTCTGTTAACTTTTTTTTGGGTTTCCGGAGTCATTTTCTACATTTTCTCTAAAATTTTCTTGATGACCAGCAACTTTACGGCAAAGCATTTTGTTCTAGAAAAAAAAGTTAAATAAACCCTTTTTTTTGACAAGATTTGACTCCATTTAGTAGATTTGGGTTTTGGTACACAGGGTGGCGCAGAGAGGTGCTAACTTTGCTATTTTAAACGGGAACACTATGTTTTTATGCTTTTAATGGATTCTGCGCTCAATTTTAAGCAACTTTTATTTAGGTAATTTTTTTCGATTGGAGCACTTTTTTTTGCCAAATTTCAAAAAATGCTCCTCTTTTTATTTTTGAAATGAAAATTGAGGGGTAACGATGTAAAAAATCCCGGAAAATTTTCGAAAAACTTACAAAATTTTTCGAAAAAAAAACTTACAAAATTTTCGGGAAAAAAACCGGAAAATTTTAGGAAAAAAAAAAAAAAAAAAAAACAGAAAATTTTAGGGAAAAAAACGTTGACAATTTTTCGAAAAAACAAAAAAAATCCGGAAAATTTTTTGTAAAAAAAAAAGGAAAACCCGGAAAATTTTTCGTAAAATAAAACATCCCCCTCCCTTATTCTTTCCCTCCCTTCGTTTTACTTTCGTTCCCTTATACTTCCCCCTCCGTTATACTTCCCCCTCTGTTATACTTCCCCCTGTGTTTTACGTCCCCTCCGTTTTACGTCCCCTCCTTTATACTTCCCCTCCCATATTTTCCCCCTCCGTTATACGTCCCCTCTTATATACTTCCCCCTCCTATATTGTTACTTCTCTTTAAGGAAGTTTTCAGCTGGAAGCTCTTCAAACCAGTACTTTTTCTAGGACTAAAAGCTTTGCTGTAAAGTTGCTGGTCCACTCTAGTTGGGACACCCTCTATATAAAACCTAGCTTATCAATTTGAAGCTTAGCTGTTCCTAATTATATTTTTCAATATCCTTTTCAGTCAACAGTAAAGTTATCGTCAGCAAGCAATGTCCATCAACCGCTCGAACGAATCAGAAACATCGGAATTTCTGCCCATATCGACTCCGGTAAAACTACTTTGACTGAACGTATTTTGTTTTATACTGGACGTATTGAAGAAATGCATGAGGTAATTTTTACGTAAACTTTTTTTTATTCTTAAATTTTTGTTAGGTAAAAGGCAAAGATAATGTTGGTGCGACTATGGATTCTATGGAATTAGAAAGGCAAAGAGGAATCACTATTCAATCTGCTGCTACTTACACAATGTGGAAAGATCACAATATAAATATTATTGATACACCAGGTAATTTTGTTCATCGGTATATTTTTATTTTAAATGTTTTTTAGGTCATGTGGATTTCACTGTTGAAGTTGAACGTGCTTTAAGAGTTCTTGATGGTGCAGTTTTGGTTCTCTGCGCTGTCGGCGGCGTTCAAAGTCAAACTTTGACCGTAAACCGTCAGATGAAAAGATATGGCGTACCTTGTCTTGCTTTCATCAACAAATTAGATCGACAAGGAGCCAACGCTTTACGAGTTGTGCATCAACTTAAATCGAAATTAGGCCACAATGCAGCCCTATTACAACTGCAAATCGGAAAAGAATCCGATGTACAAGGAATAGTCGATATCATTAGCAGAAAAGCTTTATATTTCACTGGAAACTTTGGGTTTGTTTCTTCCAAATCTTATGTCCCCTAATCTTAAGTTATTCTGAAGAGAGAAAATCGAAGAAAGGGAAATACCGAAAGAAATGAGAACTGAAACTGAAGATCGCAGACAAGAATTGATCGAACATGTCTCCAACGTTGATGATGTCCTTGGTGAACTTTTCCTAGGTAAAATAATCTCTTCAAATTGTTGTTTATTATCTTCCGGTTGTCTTTTACAGAAGAAAAAACGCCTACAGAAAATGATATTAGAGCAGCCATAAGGCGATCTTGCATCAAAGAACGTTTACTCCAGTTTTAGTTGGTACAGCTTTAAAAAATCGAGGAGTACAGCCACTTTTAGATGCTGTTTTGGAATATCTACCACATCCTGGAGAAGTCGAAAATTTCGCCATCAGCACTAAAGAAAAAAGGTTTTAACCAATTTTTTTCTGCAAGTTATAAAACTATTTTATTTAGTGATGATGGAGAAAAAATAATATTGAAATCTGAAAGAACCAATGAAATCCTTTTGTGGCTTTGGCTTTTAAATTGGAAGCCGGACGTTTTGGACAATTGACATACATGAGATGCTATCAAGGAGTTTTGGAAAAAGGAGAATTCATCCATAACGTCCGAACTAAAAAGAAGGTTTGACATTTTATTCTAAAACTTAAAAATAAACCTTTTCTTCAGGTTAGAGTCGCCCGTCTTGTACGTTTGCATGCGGATCAAATGGAAGACGTAACTCAAGTCATGTCAGGCGACATTTTCGCTTTATTTGGCGTTGATTGTGCCAGCGGTGATTCATTCGTTACCGACCCAAAACTCAATCTAACAATGGTTTGTTTTTTCAATCGCCAAAGAAAAAATTAAATTTATGATTTTAGGAATCTATTCATGTACCGGAAACCGTGTTTCTATGGCGATAGCGCCCAATAATTCCAAAGATCGGGACAATTTCAGCAAAGCTGTCGCCAGATTTACCAAAGAAGATCCGACATTTCAGTTTTCCTACGATGCCGACAACAAAGAAACGATCGTATCTGGCATGGGAGAACTTCATTTAGAAATTTATGCTCAGGTAATCAATTTTTTTGTTAAAATTTTAAATTTTATCTTTCACAGAGAATGGAACGTGAATACAACTGCCCTGTTACGCTCGGAAAACCAAAAGTTTCCTTCAGAGAAACATTAACTGCTCCTTGTGAGTTTGATTTTATCCATAAAAAACAATCAGGTGGTGCTGGTCAATATGCAAGAGTTATTGGTGTTATTGAAGTGAGTTTTTATATTTTTAAATTGTTTTTTAAGTTTATAATAAAATTTTAGCCTTTGCCTCCTCATCAAAATACTTTGTTGATATTTAAAGATGAAACTTCTGGTCCAAATGTGCCTAAACAGTTTATTCCTGGTGTTGAAAAGGGTTTTCATCAAATGGCGCAGAAAGGTTAGTTAAAATACTGTGCAAGCCATACAGTGTTGGGCGTAATCGTAATCGCAATACGATTACGATTGTAATCGCAAGTTTCTTAATTACGATTATGATTACAATTATAATCATAATTCCGATTACGAATGCGATTGTAATCGTAATTCCGATTACAATTACAATCGCATTCGTATTTTTTTCTGCAATTACGATCATAATCGCATTTTTTTTACAATTACAACCGTAATTGTATTTTTTTTCTGCGATTACAATCGTAATTGTATTTTTTTCTGCGATTACCATTATAATCGTATTTTTTCTGCGATAATAGCATTTTTTTTTTCAGAGATTACGGGCGTAATTGTATTTTCGTTAGCGTTTACGGCTCGTTTATGACATTTTTACTGAGATTACCTGATGTCATATACGAGCCGTAAACGCTAACGAAAATACGATTATAATTATAATCGTGATTATGATTGTAATCGTAATCGTAATTAAGAAACTTGCGATTGCGCCCAACACTGAAGCCATATTCTGATTAATATTTTAGGATTGCTTTCTGGTCATAAACTTTCTGGGTTGATAATGAGGCTGAAAGATGGTGCCCATCATATCGTTGATTCGAGTGAACTTGCTTTCAACCTTGCCACCCAAGGAGCTATCAAACAAGGTACAAAACATAAAGTTATAAATTTAATTTAATTTTTTGTTCAGTTTTTGAGGAAGGAAGCTGGCATATTTTAGAGCCTGTGATGTCCGTGGAAGTCACAGTGCCTGAAGAATTCCAAGGATCGGTGATTGGTCAGTTGAACAAAAGGCATGGGATCATAACAGGAATTGAAGGAAATGAGCAGTGGGTGACAATTTCGTGTGAAGTACCTCTAAACGACATGTTTGGCTATGTCGGCGAACTAAGATCTGCGACTCAGGGAAAAGGAGAGTTTACAATGGAATATTCAAGATACGCTCCTTCCCTACCGGAAGTTCAAGAGAAATTAGTGTACGCCTATCAGTTATCAACTGGACAAGTAACAGAACAAAAGAAAAAGAAAAACTAGAAATTTATTATTTTTAAAAATATGTAAATAACGCTTTTGAAGATGGTTAGTTGTTTCTTTTTTATAAAAAAGAGCTCCAATTTTTACATGCTATCAACGTAACTGGTATCTCCCTAAAATTTGACAAAATTTAGCTATAAAAACACAATGAAATGAGATTTGGGCTTTATAATGTACATACTATATTAGTTACCTATGTAATATACTGTTGTTTTTTGTGTTTTTTAAATTCTCTACAGCTTTACTCCCCTTCCGCCATGCAAAACCCCGACCTTCGTTATGCGTTAAAAATTGATGAAATATGCCATTCAATATGCAAACGCTAATAATGTCGATGATTTTCGCCCAAAATACTAGAAAAAGTATAAGTTCTCTTGAGCCTTGGTGAAAATATCGAGGAAAAATACCAAAAATCCGGTGAAATGGGTGTTTTTAGGATAAAAATCCCATAAAAAGTTATTCTTGATCAGAGCATTATAAATTTAAAAAATAAATAAAATTTTTAATAAAAACCTTGTTTCTTATACAAAAACTGTGAAAAATGCGATTTTTGTTTAAAAATGACGCATGCAACTGACTATCTATTAAAATTTGCAATCATGCATAATTTATGCACTAACGTTCAAAATATGCATTTATATTCAAAATGAAACGGACGGTCATAGGTGTTAAAAAACCAAAAAACATGCGATATAAAACGGGGGAAAAAAAGATATATCAAAATGATACCTCCGATATATATCAAAAGACCGATATATTGGCTCAAATACATATATATCTCACCGATATAATATATCGCCCATCCCTAATTGTAGTACCCTCCATGTCACAGTCACTGGGAATGGGTATTTTAGACGCCATAGAGGAAAACTTGGGGTTTTCTGAGGTACCAGTCGTAAGCAGTTTCTTATGTTTACTCATTATATTGAAAATAGAATTAATTTTTAAAAGTACTGGTTTGAAGAGCTACCAACGAAAACTTCCTTAAAGGAAGTATAATGGAGGGGACGTAAAAGGGAGGGGAAGTATAAGGGAATGAAAGTATAACGAAGGGAGGGAAAGTATAATAAAGGGGAAGTTTTAATTTTTTTTTTCGAAAAATTTAACTACTTTTTTTTTGTTTCGAAAAATTTTCTAAGTTTTTTTTTTCCAAAAATTTTCTAAGTTTTTTTTCGAAAAATTTTGCTTTTTTGTATTTTTGAAAAATTTTCGAAGTTTTTTTCCAAAAATTTTCCGGGTTTTTTTCTTTTTTTTTATTTTTTGAAAAATTTTCAAGTTCTTCTTTTGAAAATTTTTTAAGTGTCAAGGTAGAAATAATGGGCTCTTTGGCCTCGGGATGTGTTTCTCGTAATGGGAAGAAGTATGAAATTTCTCCCTACTAAAAACATTAATAATTAAAAAGTGGCAATTTTTTTACACCAAAAATTCTTAAAAAATATAAGGAGTAATTGGTGAAATTTTGGTGAAATGGTTCGGCCGCAGCAAATTTTTAAAAATTTCCAACAGACATATCTCCGCCATTTTTTTGAAATTCAAAAATCGCCCTCGTTACATTCTTCTTCTCCGGCTAAAGATATTTGTGTAAAAATTTGGTGAAAATCGGTTGAAAACTGTGGTCATAAAGTGTTCCAGAAAAAAATGCTACGGACGGATGGCCAGCTGGCCGGAACCACAGACAAAGTTGAGATCGGTGTAGACTGTAGATCCATATTCGAATTTACCCTGCGGGTCTAGAAGACCCCTCCCCAAAACCCGACGTGGAGGGTATCACAATAACTTCTTTAAGGAAATTAAAATAGTAGGAAGAAATTTGAGCCGTTCACACCCTCCATGGAGTATGGCTGGGTGAAGAAACTTATTTTGCAAATTGGATGTTTCGAGAGCTTTTAATAAAATATCCAAAAACAGCGAAGACGTCATTACTATCTGGCACTCTTTAAAAAACAAAAAATTCCAAATCAATATCGCAAACTAGGTCAAAATGAGGTCTCAGAAAAAAAATGACTTTTTTTTTAAATTTTTATTTTAGAAGAAACGCAATATACAAAGTTCACATTATCGACAACAAATTATTTCCTTTAGAACTTATACTAAATTGATACAAATAAAATGTATTTCCTAGTAAACAGCCATTAGAAAGAAAGATAAATGTTTCCAATATTAAACATTATGCTTGAGTACAATAATTTGTGTAAATATTTAAATTAAAAACGTCTAATTTAATAGGTACGCAATTTTATCATTTTAGTTCCTGTGCACAACATTTATAATAAAAATTCATTTAAAATATACACAGCGAATGGACCTACACCGAAAAATTCTATGTTTAAATATTCAATATTAAGGATTATTTTGAGACATTGATTTCCAGCACCAAAAAAGGGCTTATCAAACAAAATTTCACCTGAGAAGGAATGTCGAAGACTATAGGAAAAAAAAATTTAAATTTTTGCAGCTAAAATTCTAACACACAACTAATTTTGTCTTTTTGTTGAAGTGATATGATAATCTAGGCGGGGTTATAAATGGAAATAAAATTGGATAATTGTCAGGGTTTTTTTGATTTAAAAACGTAAAATTTATGGCAAAGCAACTGGGGTTCCTTGCTCATGTTCTTCGACTTCTCTGAGATTAACTATGCGGAATTCGTGGGTGTTTTTCCAGCAAATTCAATGAATTTGACGTCAGGTTCAGCGCTCCTTTTGAAAACTAAAAAACGAAAAAATTGAGAAAACAAAAATAAATTTTTTTTACCTCCTGAGACGTATTTTTCAAGTCTGTAGATGGGGTAGTCAGCGCATTCTCGTTGGATGTGAGGCCCTAAGGTCGATCGGTCTTCAATGGCTGGAAGTACAACTCTCATTGTGTCCTTGAGCACTGCAGTATCAACTTCATAGTAGCCTAAAAGAGATGGTTATAATTGCATTTCTGAAGCAAATAAGAAATTATTTACCTTCCTGCATTTTCTTGATGAGATCGAGAAGGGTGTCTGGGGGTAAAACGACTGAATGATTCAAAGGCATAACAAAACAACGTTTTCCTTCAACATCAACGATCCCAGTCTTGTTCTATAACAAAAAATTTCATAAATAAAAGAAGAAAAGAGATAAAGAAAATGAAAAAATACATACAACTTTGAAGTCATGAATAAATTTGCTGTTCCTTCCACCACTGAAGTCAGGTACGTTGATTTTCTCATGGTTGTAATCAATTTCAAAGTCTTCATGGAAATAAGCTTCTTTATCATCAATTTGTTGCTAAAAAACAAATGTAAATTCAAACTTTTGTTAACTCTGAAGCTAGCCTACCAAAGACATGGCGAATTCTTCATCTCCGTTGAGAATCGTGCTGTATGGGATACGGCATGAGAGGAGCTGCAACTAGAACAATAGTTTAAAGTTCGATAATGAATCATTTTAATGCAAACCTGGGCTGTCATCAATCGTCCGAATTGGCTGTAAATGTGAAGTCCGATGAGGAGGCCGCAACTGAGGACGATCAAAGCTGTGAGGTACAGGCAGGCCGAAGCTGCGGCATTCACTCGTTTCTTATGGACGACCCCTGGGACTGGTCGAGGAAAACGTCCAGGAGGAAGAAGCTCTCGGAGCATTTGAATACGATCATTCTGTAGTAATCAATCAGAAACCAGAAAAAATAACCATCAAACTTTTCAATCGTTAACTGTAGCCAAGAAAGACCCTTCATAATACTTAAGTTTTATTTTAAGTAGATTCTTTCCTTCAATTTTTTTTTTTTTTTTTTTTTTTTTTTTTTTTTTTTTTCTTGACAAATTCTGTAGAAATTTAGAGGCAAACTTGTAATCAAAACTCTAAAAATATTGTTTCCAGTGTGTTTTATCAACAAAACGTGATGATGTGAAAACGCCTGGGAAGGAAATTGATAAAAATCCATATCAACCACTAAAAATGATGATAAAAAAAAAGAGAAACATTTATGACTTAATAATCTTAGATAATACTTGGGCACAGATCTTTATTACTAATGGTTTTATTCTTTAAACAAAATAAAACCAAAAGGAAAAAGTCTTAACCGTCCCTAACCATAAACATAGTACCAGTAGCATATACCATAGTGCTAGTAGCATTTGACGTATTACTAATAGAATTTGATTGTACGAGTAATGTTTGACACTAGTAGCGTTTGGCATAGCCATGGTAGCATTTCGGCAGAGTATAGGTAGCATTTTGGCATAGTACTGGTAGGTAGCATTTTGGCAAAGTACTGGTAGCATTAGGAATAGTACTGCAACATTTGGCATAGTACTGATAGCATTTGTCAAAGTACTGGCGCATTTAGCAAAGGCTGGTAGCTTTTGGCATAGTACTGCAAGCATTTGGCATAGTACTGGTATCATTTGTCAAAGTACTGGCAGCATTTAGCATAGTACTGGTTGCTTTTTGGCATAGTACTGGTATCATTTGTCTCAGTACTGGCAGCATTAGGCATAGTACAAATATCATTTGTCTCAGTACTGGCAGCATTTGGCATAGTACAGGTAGCGTTTTGGCATAGTGCTGGTTGCGTTTTGGCATAGTACTGGTAGCTTTCTGGCATAGTACTGGTAGCTTTCTGGCATAGTACTGGTAGCTTTTGGCATAGTACTGGTAGCGTTTTGGCTAAGTACTGGTAGCCTGTCGGCATAGTACTGGTATCATTTGTCTCAGTACTGGCAGCATTTGGCATAGTACAGGTAGCGTTTTGGCATAGTACTGGTAGCATTTGGCATACTGGTAGCATTTCGGCCGAGTACTGGTAGCATTAGGAATAGTACTGCAACATTTGGCATAGTAATGATAGCATTTGTCAAAGTATTGGCGCATTTGACAAAGGCTGGTAGCTTTTGGGAGAGCACTGCAAGCATTTGGCATAGTACTTGTAGCATTTGGATTAGTACTGGTAGCATTTGGCATAGGACTGATAGCATTTGGCATTCGACTGATAGCATTTGTCAAAGTACTGGCGCATTTGGCAAAGGCTGGTAGCGTTTTTGGCAAAGTACTGGTAACGTGTGGACATAGTACTGGTATCATTTGTCTCAGTACTGGCAGCATTTGGCATAGTACTGGTAGCGTTTTGGCTAAGTACTGGTAGCATTTGGAACACCAAGCTGCTTAAGAGCCTGGATCAAAATAAAGAATTTGGCAAATCTCCGGTTTTAGAAAAAGCCAAAAAAGCACATTATTCTTTCAACAATACAACCAAATGCCTTCTTCCTAATTTAGAAAATACGTAGATTAAACGATACGAAACCTGTTTAAAGATATTGATAATATGTAATATTAAAAAGAACTAAAAATGGTTTTTTCTTTATTTTTATTTCATTAATTCAAAGTTTGATGAAAAATGGCCAAAAACAGGAATTGGTTCTGCATCTGGAAAGAGCTTCTTAATTAACTTGGGAATAAATTGCGCAATAAATTCGGACGTTAAGTGAAGGGCAGTGAAAATAACAGGATGAGTTGATTGATTGAAACGAAATTTAATGAGGGGTTTCATTTGATTTGAAGTGTGAATGCAAAAAAAAATGTTATAACTTACGCTGACGATATCGACTTTGATTCCGTCTTCGACATTGCTCTCGTTCTTCTTTTCGCTCAATGGCTTTGTAACGATAGTCATGTTTGCTTAGTGGAATGAACGTTATGCGCAAAATGATTTCTCTTTTGAATACGTTTTCGATCACTTTTTTAAATGGCTTCCGACGGACGATTTGCGGAACCCGATTTGCGTAGGAATCGGGACAAAACAACGACGTCAAAATTTTCACAGATGACTTGTCTGTCAGTACGCGTTTGTTCAGGAGGTGGCCGTCAGATCGCTTCGGAATCGCCGCTCTCTTGCTTTTTTTTGCATCTTGGTTGTATTTGTAGAGGACAGCACCGGACAAACCAAAATTCGCGCTTCTTTTCAAATAAAATCACGCTGTAATGTGTGGGATGGATCATCACCGAAAGAAAGAAAGAAGTGTATGATGTATTTGACTCTGATGATAATGTCGATCATATGTTGTGTACCCGCATCACCCCCCTAGAGAGAAAAGAAGGGTGAAGGTCTGAGGTGCTGTGTGTCGAGTGATGATGTGTCGAAGATGCGGATGCTGGAACGCGAACTGTCTAGCTGTGAGTGTCGCAGATGTCGAGAAGTTCGTTCCGAGGTCGAAAGTTCCATCAATTCAGCGGGTCGAAGAGGTGCAGAACTGCTGAAGGTAAAGAATTGCTGGCGCCGTCGATGGGCGATCAAGACGTGCCAGAAGCTATTCTCATTCGGTGTTTGTATGTTGAGAGAGTGTAAATATGTACCTTGTTATTGTTGTTACATCGCTGTGTTCGTGTTCGTCGTGGGTCATCAATTATGGGATGGATCATCACCACTAAATTTAGAAAGAAAGAAGTTGTGTTGTGTATGATGTATTTGACTCTGATGATAATTTTGATCGTATGTTGTGTACTGTAACCGATTTGTAATCGTGACTTTTGGCTTGGTGACCTGGTTTAATCCTCGATAATCCGTACAGAGTCTGTAATCTGTGATTTTGGTTGTGGGGTCGGCCTTTTTCTTACCAGCACTATGGGTGAGGACCATGGGGAAGCCGAAGGTTGTATTACTTTGTCATCAAGCATTTTTTTATCTGCGTTTCCGCTATTTCTCGTAACGCGAAAGGGATGCTGTATGACTTTCTCCTGACCGGTTCCGCATTTCCCGTATCAATATGGTGCGTGATACCTAACATGCATCCTTCGGGCTGTGGGTTTTTAAAAACCTCTGCTAATTCTTGCAGTAGATTCGATAAAAGTTCCCGGTTTCTGGGATCAACGTGCTCGGTTAGGACTTCTATCAAGGTGTTCGTGTCCTCTTCTCCTTTCTCTATCTCGCTATCCATGCCTAGTAAGTCATCGTCTTCGCTTACGTTGATGGCTCTTAATGGGTAGACTTCCCTAGCTCCTGTACTGATGCGTATGGGGAGTTTCCTCATGAGATCTAATCCCAACAGATTCATGCCTTGATTATGCTCGTCCATGACAAGGAATTCGTGCTCGACAACACAATTTTCCCATTTCACGGCTAGATTTTGGGTGCCGAGAAGTTTTATCTTACATCCGTTTGCGGCTCTTACGCTAATTGACGTTTTGTTTATTCTAACCCCGGGAATAGGGAGTGCCAATACTGAGACCTGAGCTCCCGTGTCCACTACCATGGTTGTTTCTACGTAGTTTAGGAATAGATTAATTTTTAAAGTGGCTTCTATGGCTAGAATCGCTTCGGGTCCCTCAATTGTGTTTGGATCCTCTCTTTTGCTGATCTTCATGTCGGTCTGCTGTTTGTCCTTCACGCAAACGTTTAAGTTGGCGTTTGCTCTATTTTCAGGGTAGTTTCGGGGACCGATATCTCCGTTCGCGGTAGGAGGTATGTTTGCTTGTTTTAAGAATCGGCAGTCATTTTCTTCGTGGCCTCTTATTCCGCAATAGTCACAAACTCTGATCTGGTTTCGTTTTTTAGTTCGACAGTTACTTTCTTCGTGACCGCGAATTCCGCAAAAATCGCAAATAACTGTGGGTTTTTGCCTAAGAAGGGTGCAGTTGATTGGGAAATGATTCCATTCCCCGCAATACGAGCATGCCTTTCTTGGTTCGTTGATGGACTTATTTGGAGGGTGGTTTCCTACGACCCTCTCGTGCTTTCTTTCAGGGCATCTGTACGCGAAGTGGCCTGCCTTTCCGCAATTGTAGCAACTGGAGGGTTTATTTGGCTCAGATGCGTCCATTCCGCATATTTCCCATTCATCGTTGGTTTTGTTGTTTTCGTTAAGGATTTCGTCCAATTCTTCGGTTCTCTTGAGTGCTTCATCTAAGTTTGCGTGGTTGCTGGACGCTAGATATGGGGTTATTTTGGGGATGCCTCTTATGAACGCTTTCGTGGCGTATTTATTAATGTTGTTTCTCACATCCTCATTAGGGACTGTCCCTTCCTGGATGGCGAGTGCTTTCCTAGCTAATGATTTTACTCGTTCCGCGAAATCTCTTAGGTTTTCACCTTCTTTGATTTTGGCCGCCCATAATTTCCTGGTGGCTTCTATCGGGTCTTCTCTTTTGAAGTGGTTTATTAGTCCCGCTTTAAGCGTGGTATATGGGGTGTCACCTTCTTTCAATTCGGGGTTGTCATATATGAAAGTTTGGGCTTTCCCTTTCATTTTGATCTGGAGTAGTTTGGCTTTTGCTGCGTTCGACAGTCGGCCTGTGTGGTCTTCGAACGTTTCGAAGAATTGTAAGATCGGGACTGTTTCTGATTTGTCGGGATTCCATGGTTCGATTATGGTTAGTAAGCTTCTGGGTATTTCGTCTGGGTCGGCTTCTACTCGTGGGGCTCGGGGAATTCTAAGATCCTCTATAGCTGTTACAAATCTAGCTAATAACTCTTCCATTTTGATTTATCTTGGTTGGCTATTTATTCGTGAATTTATCAATTTCCTCCCTCTCAAAACTCTTGACAATTTTTCTACCTTACTAAGTCATGCCTAATAAGTCGTGCTAATAGAATGCCAATCTTTGTTCATTTGCCCTTGGTTGCTTGGCTGGGTACTTTAAATAAATTTTAACAAATCCCACCGCTGCCACCATTGTAACCGATTTGTAATCGTGACTTTTTTTTTGTCTATTCTTACTTTTGACTTTGCGTTTATATGATTAGGTTGGTAGACGTGGTTTTATTAAAGGCTATCTCTTCGAAGGTCTACCAAGCATGAACCAGGGTGTAAATGAACAAGGAGAGACATAGAAAGATGTTTTTATTAATGTTTCTTTAGGCAAATCGTTTGAACGACACTATTAGTATATTTCTTTTCTTAAACTTTACTGATTTTGTTACTTATTTAGCCGTGATTTTCCCGCAAATGAATTCTTTATTAAGGTCTGTCACGGCTTTACAAATTTACTAGATAATAAAGGAACTCAAATGATTTCTTTCCTTCATGAATTTAATTTACTAATGAGTTTACTGTTTGAATCCTTGTGTTATAATTTTAAGACATCTCTGACCTTTTAGCTGACGTTCTATGTTGGTGGATTTCAATCCGACGGAATCCTTGGTGGGTACAGCGCGGAAGAGAAATAACGAAGCATTCGGCACGCAATCCTTTATTTTTCCGGCTGTCCTTGGGCGATGATTCATAGATATATAATCCATAAGGAGACGTCCAGATGACAGAGAATCTTTGAAGAGCCTTCTCTTGGGCGCAGTTATCCTTTTATCCCAGTCGTCAAGTATAGCAGACTGACGTCTGATTGCATATGGCGGGGTTTTTTTAGGGGATACTGTCCGCGGAGTATTAGGGCTTAGGTATGGCGAAACAACTGGGCCGCACTTTACCTTGGGGGTACGGAAAGGAAGTGGGAAGAGTATGGCGAGACAGCTAGGCCGCACTTTACTCTTAGTGAGGTAGATAAGGTATGGCGAAACAGCTAGGCCGCTCTTTACCTTGGGGATACGGAAAGGAAGTGGGAAGAGTATGGCGAAACAGCTAGGCCGCACTTTACTCTTAGTGAGGTTGATAAGGTATGGCGAAACAGCTAGGCCGCACTTTACCTTGGGGAGTTGGGATACGGTAAGGAGGTGGGAGGATTCTTCTTTTCTTAATGTATGCTGGTTGAATTCTTCTTTTCCGCGGGAGCTCCGCGGCTTTGATTCTTCTTTTAATTTGTCTGTTCTTTTCTTGAACTATTTTTTTATGTCTCTTGATTCGATCTGTTTCCTTTCTTACTTTTTTTTTTCGCTAATTGGGTTTCTTTATTCCTTTTGTTGACTGAGTTTGATTTATTCCTTTTGTTTCCTATTTGTTTCTGTTGTTTCTGTTTTCCTACTAGATGGCCCTTTCGGCGCTTATACTAGCCTATGCTTCTTTGGGATATCTATCCGTTACAGTACCCACCAATGAAAAGGCATGTGGCTTATCTATGCTTTGCCGGTTACAACAGGATCTCTGAATAGTGAATGGCTTTGGGGGTTCCCAGATATCAAAGAGCGAAGGAACAGCTAATCCTAAAAATGGATATTGTGCATGCTGTCTCTCTATTGCCGTGGATGGACCATTGATGTATACGGGGTGTCCGGAGACATGGCACACGTCTGGGAGAGCGTTAAAAAGTGGATTTATGAAAAAAGTTAAATGTAAACCCCCCTAATTTTAATCAAAGAATTTGATGGTGTAGTTTAAAATGCGTTTGGATATACAGGGTGCCCCCAACAGAACGTAACTTCGTTATTTCAAAATAGAACCCCTATTTTTATTTCAGACTCGTAATCTGCGCAAAATTTCAAGTTGATTTGATTATTCTATGACTATTTTCGACAACGTTTAAAAATGTCAAATTTTAGCGTTTTTTTGCGCTAAAATCCGTTAAAATCGACCTAAGAGACTCATTTTTTTAATTCCACTTATTTTTTTTCCCCGAAGATTCCAACTGTCACAAATTCGAGCATCTTCGCATTCTGCATCACGAGATATCGTCACTAACGGCCTTTTTTCAAGTTAGAATCCAAATTTTTAGTTCAGAAAAGAAAATTTGCGGTTGTTGAAAGGAATTTTTCTTTCGGACCACAAATTTTGAAAGAGCTACAGCGTCTTTTGTGTTGTCCATCAAAAATTAAATTCCGTTAACAAATCGCAAATTTTTTATCTGAAGTAAGAAATTTGAAATTTGGGTTCTAACTTGAAAAAAGGCTGTTAGCGACGAAATCTCGTGATGCAGAATGCGAAGATGCTTTAATTTGTGACAGTTGGAATCTTCGGGGGGAAAAGAATGAGTCTCTTAGGTCATTTTAACGGATTTTAGCGCAAAAAACGCTAAAATTTGACATTTTTTAAAGATGTCAATGGTCATATGAATTGTCAAATCAACTTGAAATTTTGCGTAGATTACGAATCTGAAATAAAAAATAGGGGTTCTCATTTGAATCAACGAAGTTAGGTTCTGTTAGGGACACCCTGTATATCCATAAACTCTTATCACTTATCAGTTTCAAGGAACCAAGTTCTTCTTGGAGTCTCAAGCCTTTGTTCTTCTTAGTAGATTCGGAGACTTCGGCCAACGTGTCACTCATTTTTTTTATAAATTTAAGCGTACTTCTATAGAGGAAAAATTCATGAAATCTAAGCACTGCGCGAGTGGTGACCCACGGGGGCAGGCTCACAACTGGCTTTAGAAAAATCGAGTCATCATAGCGCCTTTATTCTATTATTCTTCTCTCTTCTTAGACAAGGGACGTTGAGTCAGCAGTTTGCATCTTCTCTCAAAAACTGCTGATCCTGGTTGTTTTTATAACTGAATATTTTATTTATTTTGCATAAAATAAAGATCAAAGCTTTAATAATAATGTTGCACTCCAACTTTTAAAGCAGCGCTCACAAAGACTTAAAAAGCAGCGCTTACAAAGACTTTTAAAGCAGCGCTTACAAAGACTTTTAAAGCAGCGCTTACAAAGACTTTTAAAGCAGCGCTTACAAAGTAGCATTAGTGAATAAGAAAAAACTGGTGAGGAGCAGAAATTTTTCCCCTCACGCTTTAGGGAATAATTAGGCGTTCCTAGAAATATCGATGACTAGAAGGAACCTATCAAAATATGCCCAATGGAAAAGAAATGCTCAAAAGTTAAGCAAGTTTCGTAGAGCCTACAGCGGTATTGCTCTAGCTGTAATGATGGAGCGCCTAAACTATAGCTCTTGCTGATTCTCTGAAGGGCTAATATAATATTCTATCAATGCGTAGTCAAAATCTTCAGCAAGCTTTCCCGCTGCAGGATATCTTCAGGTTCCTTCCATACCGTGCTACCATTGTTTTTTTAACGGTCTCGTAAACAAGGATTAAAGAGGTCATTTTCCTTCCTTTTTTACCTGAAAATATACCTGATGTTGGTTTTAAACTTAAATTAAACGACCTTGGAGTCTCACGGACCACCCGAGCGTTGGAATTCTCGAATCGATCCGGAAACTCGATTCGATTTGTTTGACGCTTCCTGTTTTTGTTACTGAAGACTCAATTTTCTTGTTCGCTGTTTGTTCTTTCGTTTTTATATAAATCATGTAAATATTGAAAATGAACTTCAGAATCGTCTTTGTTTTCGTCCTTACGCAAAGCTTGCTTTGACGTTTGCCAGACTTTCAGGTATTTACGTCGACAATGGACTTGACCAGACTCTTATCCAAAGGGTACTCACGAGGCAGGAGAAACGTGAAGTCCAGCATGAAATATTGAATTTGCTCGGTCTCCCTGATCGTCCGAGAGTAAACAAAAAAGTCGACAAAGGTTCAGCTTCGATGTTCCTTATGGACGTTTAAAATCGCTCCTCGATTCGAAAAACGATGCGAACAAAAGCGAATTTTCCATCAGCGACAACGACCTTCATGCCATCGATGAAAGCGACGTCATCATGAGTTTTACCAGCAGAGGTAACTACTATAAACATCAAAGTATACATTCTATATTTTTTTAGAGAGAGATATGCCCAGTCTGAGACATGAAAAAGGTAAAATGTTGTGGTTCGACGTTTCGGAGGCATCGCCAAGCCAGACGGTAATGGGCGCCGAACTCAGATTGTACCAAAGTTACAATTTTTCGTTGACCGACGACAAACTTTATACAGTTTCAATATTCATGGTTCTCTCCGAAAAAGAAGGGTAAGTTTCTTTTCGCTAATTTTACGTTTTATTGTTTTTCTTTTTAGAGAAAGTTCTCTTGAGTTTGTCGATTCTGTAAATACGACTATGACCATGAAGGATGGCTATTGTTCAACGTTACCAGCGCATTTACCAACTGGGTTGTCTTCCCTGAGTCCAATAAAGGACTTTATTTAAGAATAACTCCTGCAATTCACCTGTTAGTATTTTTCTTATTTGGCTTGTTGATACCCCACCGCCAGAGTTGGGCGTATTCGTATTTATATATTCATACTTATGATACGAATATTCACACATTATAATGTAAATACATAGGAATACAAATACGTTGTATTTACGGAAAAAACGTTGTATTCACAGAAAATACAAATACATTTGTATTTACTGGACAAATAAGAATATATTCGTATTTGTATTTTAAATATTTTACAGTGAATACATGTATTTAAGAGTGAATATTCGAATTTCCTCAGTAAATACATTATATTAATTGTAAATATTCGAATTACCAATAGAATACGAATATATTTGTATTACCTACATACGAATATATTCTTATTCTAAATATTTAACAGTGAATAGACGTATTTAATAGTGAATAATAATCGTATTTACTCGGTAAATCAATTATTTATTTGTTAATATTCGTATTTACTAATATAATACGAATATAGTTATTCTAAATATTTAAAAGTGAATGCACACATTTAATGGTGATATTCATATTTCTTTTGTAATACATGTATTAGCAGTGAATTTCGTATTTAATTTGGAAATACAAATATTCACTCTTAAATACATACGTATTTTCCGAGGAAATATGAATATTTAATCTCTACGAATAGGTCAGTGCATTACTGAGTTGATATATCACTCATAATTAGTATATTTACTGAGGAAATACGAGTGTTTCCTCTCGAATGGGGTATTTACAAAGAAATACGAATAAAAATATATGTATTTACAAATTTATTCGTATCGTAAATACGAATTTAGTCGTATTTAATTTGTAAATACAAACGTATTTATATTCATGTTTACGAATTTTTGATAATTTATTATGAATATTCATATTTCTTTTGTGAATACATGTAATTAGCAGTGAATTTTGTATTTAATTTGGAAATACAATACCTCTTAAATATTACTGATTAAATATGATATTTAATGTCAAATATTGTATTTACGAACGGGTCAGTGCATTTACTGAGTTAATATAATATTCACTCTTATTGTGTGTAGTTACTGAGGAAATACGAGTATTTTCTCTAGAATAGGTGTATTTACAAAGGAAATACGAATAAAAATTGTGTATTTACAAATGTATTCCTATTCGTATCTTAATTACGAATTTATTCGTATTTAATTTGTAAATACAAACGTATTTATTTCATGTTTACGAATTTTGATAATTTTTTATGATATTCATATTTAAGGTGAATACATGTAATTAGCAGTGAATTTCGTATTTAATTTGGAAATACAAATATTCACTCTTAAAAACATGTATTTACTGAGGAAATATGAATATTTAATCTCAAATATTCGTATTTACAACAGGTAAGTGCATTTACTGAGTTAATATGAATATCACTCTTATTTCATGTATTTACTGAGGAAATACGAATATCAACTCTCGAATAGGCGTATTACTAAGAAAGACGAATACAAACATCTGTAAACATGAATTTATTTGTGTTAGTTCCGTAAATGCGAAAATATTCGTATTTAATTCGAAATACAAACGCATTTATATTCATGTTTACGAATTTACGAATACAAGCACGCCCAACTTTACCCACAGCAAACATTCCCTTTCTTTCCCCTAGAACCGATTTTCAGCACTTTTTAAAATTTTGATATTTTTGATTAATAGATCGCTATGTTCGGGCGGAACATTGGTATAACGACATTACCAAGCAATAAAGAACAAATGAAATTGACAAGCAGCCTTTTATGGCCGCATTTTTGAGAGGAGGAGAAAGCAAGCCCAGGGTGCGAAGGCAAGCGAAAAATCGAAGGAAGAAAGCCGAACATTCTGAAAATCCTTACATTCGAAGTCCTTTATTAGGTATTTTCTTAATTAATGTTTAAAATTTAATACTTTTCCATTTTAGAAGCACCAATGTGGCAGCATAATCAACGAAGTTGTCAAATTCAGACTCTTTATGTTAGCTTTCGGGATTTAGAGTGGCAGGTAAGGGAAAATGAAAAAATTTAGAATTTAGAATGATATTTTTTTAAGGATTGGATTATTGCTCCGGATGGCTATGGTGCGTTTTATTGTAGCGGGGAGTGCAATTCCCGCTAAACGCTCACATGAACGCCACTAACCATGCGATCGTTCAAACTCTCGTCCATCCATGAATCCGCTTCAGGTACCGAAACCGTGCTGCGCTCCCACCAAACTGAGCCCGATATCCGTCTTATATTAGTCGACGACTCCAACGTTTTGTTGAAAAAATACAAAAATATGGTCGTCAAAAGTTGCGGTTGCCATTAGCCTTTTTTGACTGAATCTCAGACTTCTAAATAGTTATAAACGCTTTTTTTATTTGTAATCTCTTTAATTCTGTGCCATTTTTATGTATTTTTTTAACGATATTGTTTTTCTGTGATAGCCTTTATCTACTTTTAATCCTGCCTGACAATTTAAATGCTTCAAATAAAAGTGCCTTTTTATTGTGTGATAGATCTGAATATTCAAAAAATTATTGTAAAAAATTTATAAATTGCAAATCTATAGGTATAAATTAAACTACTTTGGTTTTTATCTAGTTTCTACTTATTTCATTTAACATTCCTATTGTCTGGGGTTCCCTTGGGGCTGCCAAATCTTCAAAAAACGAGATTTTCTTACATTTTGTCTTTTTAGAGGAGTCTGGGGGGTTATCACAAGAAACCCCCATTTTTATAGGATTATGGGTTTTGATGGTGAAACATTATTTTTTAGAATATTGTAAGGAGTTTCCTTGAATTTAGACAGAAAAACCCCATTTTAACTGAATTTTAGTGAGTTTTCCTCGGCTTTAAGATTTTTTTTTTTTAAAGGATTTTATGGTTTTTAGAAGAAAATTTTAACTTCCTCAAAAAAGTTATTGTGATACCCTCCGAGATACGGTATCTGGAAAATGGTCTTACAGACCCCGTAGAGGAAAACTGATTAGTGATCTTTGCCGATCATGAGGTTGTCTGTCGTGCCGGCCGTCCCATCAGTCGCAAACTTCATTCAGGCGTCACGGCTACAGTTTTCATCCGATTTTCACCAAATTTTACAGGCTCTTCCTTTTGCAGCAACTTAAAAAATGACAAGAGCTTTTTAAGAAATTCGCACATATGGCGGAGATATGTCTGTCGTATGTTCAGAAAAAAAAAACCCCTCCTTTATACTTCCCCTCCTTTCTACTCCCCCTCCCTTATACATCCCCACCGTTACACTTCTGCTCTTTTATACTTTCCCCTCCTATATTTTCTTTCTCTTTGAGGAAGTTTTCGTTGGAAGCTCTTCAAACTAGTAGGTACTCTTATACGATTCTCGGGGTTTTCCCGTTTTGACAAAGAAACCCTATGTATACAGAATTTTCAGAAGATTTCCCTGAGAAAATAAAAAACTTAAATTATACTTCCCTCCTTTATCTCCCTCATTTGTATTCCCCCTCCCTTATACTTCCCCTCCACTATACTACACCCTCCTTTATACTTCCCCTCCGATACTTCTGCTTTAATACTTCCCTCTCCTACATTTTTCCTTCTTTGAGGAAGTTTCGTTGGAAGCTCTTCAAACTATGTAGTACATACTTTTTTTATAGGATTCTCGTGGTTTTCCTCTGTATTTGACCAAGAAACCCTATTTATACAGGATTTTCAGAAGTATTTCCCCGAGAAAATAACAAACTTCAAATTATACTTCCCTCTTTAATACTTCCCCCTCCTTTATAATCCCCTCATTTGTACTTCCCCCTCCTTTATACTAACCCTATTTATACAGGATTTTCGAAGTATTTCCCCAGTTGTTTGACTAAAAATCCTCTATTTTTGCAGGATTTTTGTGAGTTTCCCAGTTTTTTTTTTTTTTCGGGTTTTCCACGGTTTTTGAAAAAGAAAGCCCATTCATACAGGATTTTCAGAAGTTTCTCCGGTTTTATTCTCCAAATCTGGTGACGTCGCTAAAAAAATGAGCCACTTCTTAATTCTTGAGGCGTTCAAACTGCATAAGGAAAATGGGGTCAGCCAATCAATTTGAAAAGTAATGGGGGTCCGCTTGCTAAAAAGTTTAGGGAGCGATTGAGTATGGAGCCCTCGACCGTTCGAGTATTTTTAATGGTTCTTCAGTGCCAACTATTGTCGCCCTCATTTTAAAATTCGCGGGCTGTTTATCTTCTACGAAGCTTCGTTACGCTGGTGCTGCTCTCATTCTTACGTCATCACGTCCCAGGGTTTTCTCGCCCAACATCCGTGCTTCCTCTTTCAACCACCTCCAGGCCTGGGCGAAAAAAAAAGAAAGAAGTGAAGATGGACAGTAATGCCGGAGGACGATTTTTATCGAAAAAGTTCAAAAAGTGTTCGTAAAAAGGCCTTTTTCGTGTTGTTTATTGAAAAAATGTAACCGCTCGTTCTGTGAATGTGACATTTCCTCGGTGCTACGACGTAACAAATCAAGGGAAACGACCATCCTCGATTTCACTGTTTTCACTAAAACATTTTCAAGTGTTTCTTTTCCAATTAGAAAAAGGTTTTATTGACTCATTACAGTATTGTTCGCTTTTCAATTTATTAATTTTTTTCTTTTCTACTCGGTTTTAAACGTTCGATATAACCTCGTACGTAAATCGTGAATGTTCAAACCGACCTCCTTTTTTTGAATAAAAAAGGGGAGTTTGTTTGTCAAATTATGAGATTTAAATTGAAGGCCTTTAATGTGGAACGCGTTTTCGCGTATATTAATAAGAAGAACACCAAAGGAGATACGGATGAAGAGGAAACAATAATGGACAAGTTGGACGGAAAGAACTACCAAGAAAACGAAACGTTAGCGGCTCGACAGGTATGTTTCTCATTGATTTATACCAAGAAAACATTTGAATGGCTTAGAAGATCAGAAAAGATCTGTCAGAAACAGAAGATTCTTGTTCTAATGGTTGTGATGCTCCAGCATAGGCCATAGCCCCATATCCTGCCTTGGACCCCCTGGCCAGTTTGTAGGCCTTTCGCCGACTATCATTGGTCTATAATCTAGATTCTTTGGTATACCATTTTTTTGGTCCTTGAGGCAGTGTAGTCCCTATCAGTGCGTTAATCTCCTAGAGTACTCCTTCATCCTCTAATAATCGCAATTCCCATTTCAAGTGGGGGCCCAAGGAGATTTCCAAGGGGTTTTCCATTTCGCCGAAGAGACATTTTTGCTCCTTGCTCCCTCACATCCTCGCTTTCTGAATTCAAGCTAAATAGTGGATGGGAGCATAGAGTTTTTAGTCCTCGTGCGAAAGCTGTGATATCTGGAGACATTCGGCTTTCAGGGGCGAGAGACCTTTTCTTCCCGTATGATACAGGCTAAAGTTTGCGAAAGCTTACCCGCCCTTGTGCTTCGGTGCTAGGAGTTCGTGAAAACGCACCAATTTAATCAAGCGCTTAATTATATATTCCGACTGCAGGGGCATTGCCACTGCATGTCTCTGGACTGCTTTCTTCCCGGCAAAACGTGGCGAGAACTGTCATTTCAGGTCATTCGATAATTGTACCTTTGATCTTCTGCTACTTCTACCTCGTGGGGCAAAGTGTCATCATTGCTGATTGATGAAAGGATTCTATGTCCTATCCTGTTGTATGTTAAACCCAATTATTGGATTGCTGATTAAACCCGTGAATTCAAGCAACCCAATTATTGGATTGCTGATTAAAACCGTGAATTCAAGACAATTATTGGATTGCTGATTAAACCCGTGAATTCAAGCAAATTTGAGGATGGGAGCGAGAGAGTTTTTAGTCCCCGTGTGAAAGCTGTGATATCTGGAGACGTTCGGCTTTCAGGGGCGAGAGACTTTTTCCCTCCCCGTATAAAACAGGCCTAAAAGTATGCGAAAGCCAGACTCAAGCCTTCCTTGAGCTTTGGTGCTAGGAGTCGTGAAACACACCAAATTTGTAACCAAGTGCTTAATTCTTAGATATTACCTACTGCAGGTGGCTTGACTGCATGTCTCTGGACTGCTTTCTTCGCCTTGGCAAAACGTGGCGAGGAGATCTGTCATTTCAGGGTCATTCGATATTCTTGTACCTAAATCTTCTGCTGCTCTACCTCTTGGGGCAAAGTGTCATCTATTGCTGATTGATGAGGATTCTATGTCCTAACCTGTAGTATGATAACCCAATTATTGGATTGCTGATTAAACCGTAATCAGTGAAAGATAAAATTTTGCACAATTCTGTGATAAGGTTCAACTGTGCTGCTGGTGGATAAAGGATTCTTGGAGACTTAATTCCTATCTACTAGAGTCTAAACTGTCCTAGACTGCTAAGTTTTAGATTTTCATTAATTCTTTGTTCAATTTGGATGGTGGCTGTAGATCTTTACAGAAGGAAATTAATTAAGCAGCCCTTAATTAATTAATTCTTTATCATTATCCTCAAAAATTTTGAAATTTGGCTCAAGGTTGAAGTTGCTCAAATGGAATCTATACCTATTGAAAGTGGTATTGGAATAAATTGTGTTGCCAATCTATTTTGCAATTTTTGGGTTTTAAGATTTGAAAATTTCGTTTAAAAAAAATCATGTCTAAACATGATTTGTGCAGAATCAATTGAGTTTTTACAGCAGTTTCATGCTTGATGTTTTTATTCAAATCGTCGTCTTGGGTTGCAGAAAATGTCAAAATAATTTTGTCCCGAAAACGCAGAAGTAGAAATGAAGTGAGGAGGAAATTAAAGATTGACTTTCTTGACCTTCAACGTTTGCTGACCATTAAGGAAGGAGGGGGAGATACAAGAGACGGAAAGGTAGGAGGAAACGTTGTGTCAGTTCCATCTCAGCATCCCGACGCCCTACTTGTTTCTCTCCCCGTGTAAATAAGTTTTTTTTTCAGTTCTATTTCTTTAGTAGAGGAAAAAAAAGACGGGAAAATTTCGGGTTTTGTTATGGTTTTTAAGTGGTCATCATGGTTTTAAGGCTAACGACCATCCTTCAGTCGCCAACACCAAGGCTCATCGAGGATAAACCGTCGGATCCGGCTGATATTATATCACCGGTGAGTTTTTTTTTCGCGTTTTCCTTATTTTCCGTCCTTATTTACTTAGTCACTTGGATTAAAGTGATAATGCAGAAATGGTTATATTATGCGCTAATTAGGTAAAATTAATTACAGTGATAGTGCAAATATGCGGAAGCGGCTTATCGATTTTAGTGCGCTAGCTCATCTTGTTTGTAATAAAGGTGACTGTGTTTGAATTTTTTTAATTTGGAGAAAAGAACACCGGTTGCGCGAGGGTAAAAAGAAGATAAGATTGTAAAATCTCTCCTTTTCTGTCTGGAAGATAATTTTTTTCTCCATATTTTCTTCCAACTGAATATAAGGAATATCTCCTGAAGGTTAAAAACTTCAATTTATTTAGTTGGAAAGTTCGAGAGCTATGTTCTGAAGACGCTCAACATAGAACTTTCCCAAACCTCATTTATGTTTGTCGTCGGGCGTGGCGAAAGTTCATTAATCCGTTCATCGGAAATTTTCGAATATCAACCGCACCTTGTAAAATAAACTCGCCGATATGATAAAGTTCTGCTACCGGGTAGGTTCCCTGGCCGGATCTCGAGTTCATTCACTAACCTCTAAATATTTCAGACCTAGACAGACCGTAAATCTGTAAAGGCCAGAAGATTACCTCTTCAATTTCGATTTGAGACCCCTGGAGTTTAAATTTAGATGCAGACGTTTGGACTATTTATTTTGTGGCTCCTTAGGGTCAAAATTTTCTTAGTTGGCAATTCATTCTTCAAGTTAGTGCGGAAATGAAGTTTTTATAGGATACAAGTCTCAATATAAAGAAAGTTGATTGTCGCCGATGGCTAACGTTTGCATAGTAACTACCAAAAAACCTGCAAAATCAGAGTTGTGCGAAGGGTCTAATTATCTAAAGAAGTTTAGATGGCAATGCTTCCAGATATTTCGATATGAACGATTTTCTTCTCAATGGTCGTTATCCATCTCTCTATGTTGTCAACCAATCAGGGGGAAAGACGTTCGAGCCGTTCACGAGGTACTGGATGCACTATGATTTATGATTATGAGGCATAAAGCTCATTCCATTAGATCCTTGATCTTTGTCCTCTACCCTTCGTCCTACTTTTAATAATCTACAGGCTTAATGATTTTGTGCGCTAGAATGATTTTAATAATTCAATTTTTAACTTCTCACCAATTATCCTTATTTTTACGAATTTTGGTGTAAAAAAATTGCCACTTTTTAATTATTAATTTTATAGGGAGAAATTTCATACTTCTACCCATTACGAGAGGCACATCCCTAGGCCAAAAGCCCATTATTTTACTTGACACTTAAAAAATTTTTCGAAAAAAAAACTTAAAAATTTTTCAAAAAAAAGTTAAAAAAGCGCAAATTTAAAAAAGAAAACCGGAAAATTTTCAAAAAAACGCGGAAAATTTAAAAAAAAAAAAAAAAAAAAAAAACTTCCCTACTTCCCTTATATTCCCTCCCTTATACTTCCCTTCCTTATACTTCCCCTCCCTTATACTTCCCCTTATACTTCCCCTCCATTGTTACTTCCTCTTTAAGGAAGTTTTCGTTGGAAGCTCTTCAAACCAGTACTTAGTTCGTTGACCTCAAATTTGCAAAATGCGATCTCAAGGTTTAAGTCAAATTTGTTAATAAACAATAATTTTTAAAAGCCGCTCGTTTTGCGTAGCAAAATTTCGAATTCAAATGTGCAGGCGGAGGCAAAGCGTAGGATGTAAATTACAATTCATTTGACTGGATCCGTACATGCAAAGGTTCGAATCCACGTTTCTCTGCGCATTTCGATATCGTTCGGAAAGATAAGTTTGGGAATTTTAATTAACTTTCGGTTAAACCTATTAAAAGTATGGGAAGTTTACTAATTAGCGAGGACTTCAAATCCACCTTCTTTTCTTAGACGCCTGGGGAGAGAAGCATTTTCCTCCGATACGCGCAGTCCTGAAAACCCTGGCCTTTCACGGACAACTAGCTTTTTGGAAACCTCCCCTTTTTTGTGACCTTTTTATCTACAATTCAAAAACCAGTTTTTAAAAGCTAAACTTAAAATCATCTTTGAAGTTTTTTTTAAACCGTTCTAGCTCAAAGTCTGCGTTCTTGCTTGAAAGGACACTTAAGTTCTAGTATTTATCCAATTGAATTCGCTAGAGAACAAAATTTTTAATTCAACCTCGACCTGAAGACCTTTATCGCACGCAGCTGTCGCAGGTGTTTCTTATTTACGTTTCTTGTGTTTTACCACTGTAAGATGTTTTTCTTTTTTCTTACAAATAGGGAGATGCTCAATCTTGCTTTGTAAGAACTAGAAGTTAACAAGGAAAAGAACCTTCCAGTGCGCACTACTCATCTCGCTTCGGTTTGTCACATATAAAAATAAAAGTTTATGTGTGAAAATGGTTTTTTATTGTGATATTTTCGGTGTAAAAATTAAAAAACAGTATCGGCAGGTGGTGGTATGCCTACGCTTTCACCCACGGACATTTTCCTCCTCAGCTCAAGGCCGTACTTTTCTTTCGTGTCAATTATTATCGACCGACTTTCAGATTTAGTAAACAAGTCCCTGAAGATTCTCTGTTGATTTTGTTTATTGTGTTTTAAACATGAGGAGAAAAAAAAGAGTGAAAATCGGAGTTTTTAGAAAGTTTTTGGGGGTAGTGTCGAAGACGTATTCAATTTATTGGCTATGAAAAGAATTTTTTTTAAAACTTTTCTCCATAGAGATTAAACGCTTTAATGTCTGTGCTCCTTGAAATTTCGACATCTGCGATTTCGCTTTGTATTTTAGGTCAACCATTTGGCCTTCTCATATGTTATGCACAATTTTTCAAAGTTTTGACAAAAAGTTTTCTTCCAGTTTGTTTTTCCGTAATACGGATTGGCAGTGTGGAAACTTTTGGATTGCTATTTTATTAAAACTTACTAGGATGTCCTCATTTCAAGTGACAAATGATGAAGGACAGTCGTACACCGTTTTTGTTATAGGAAAGCATGAAAACCAGTTCGAAAATCTCTATAGAGGAAACTTCTAATATGGTTCCTGCTGTCGTCCTTGTTTTCCTTTCTGTCGCCGGAAAAGTCTCCCTTACAGGGCCTTCCTACATGTGTTCGTGACTGGGCGCTTTTTTAGGCGAAAGCCTCCGTTGACATTTTTGCGAAACCTTCCCCGGTGACCTAACGTTAAAAGAGGTTGAGGGATCGCGTGGGACTGGGTATCTAGGGCGGTAGACTATCAAACGCTTGGGTTAGACAATCGCGTTATTTCCACGATGCTCTTGATGTAATTTCCTAACGAACCCACCCTAGTGGTCAATTCCAGATTTTAATTACCCTAGTTCTATTAAATTTTCCTTTTCTATGCAGTTGTGCAAAGGAGTCATATGGCGTTGTTGCGCATCAACATATGGCGAATGATCGCATGTGGCACCCCTATCTTGATCAAATCTAATGCACCAAGCTGGCCAACTTATGCCACAGCGAGCTATTTTTTAGGACATGGCATTTACATTTTTTACGACTCCTCCGCGGTTCAAGAACCTCCGATTTCTTCTCATTCCTGTAATTATGCGCCCAGGAAAAAACTGTCCGGCCTAACCAACCGGCAAATATCGGATTTCTCGTCGATTTTAAAAATTCCAGACCTTGAAAGAAAAGTCCAAATTGTCTGCCGAGTTGGCGTTGGATAGTCCTTGGATTTCCTTTTGCTTTTTTTAGGTCAAAGTTTTTTTTTTAAGTTTTAAATTTTTATTTATTACCTTCCCACGTTTTTTCTGTCGTTTTTAAAAAGTGAAAATCGATCAAGAAAGCTGTCAAACTAGAATATCGAAGTGTTCGTTTATAAGGTACATTAATACAAGCTAATTTGCGTGGATAGAATATGAAAAGCATGAAAAAAAAGGAAAACTCCGGTTCTAGGGGCGCGGTAAAGCGTAGGCTCTTTTAGATTAAGTATACTTGTTAGGTAATATCGTGACACCTACACGGAAAGTGTAGGTTTCGAAGAGAGAAGAGCCATCAATGATCTCATTAAATGTTGGTAAATTCTTTATTGTAAATACAGGAAGTATACTGAATTATGGATGGTGCTTTCACTTTTCCTCGGGTCCAATTTCCGATTTTCACGGTTGCGCAACCGAGATTTCACGAGTTTCCTATCGGTTTTACGTTGTTAAGAATCTAAATCCCTTTCGTTTTATTTCTAGAAAGGGATGAGGTTAATACTTAAAGTGGCGCCTCCTTCGCGTGCAAATCGATGACATCCCTTCCAACAACAAAATAGAAAAAAAGTGCTTTAAAATAGGTTACTCAAAAATTTTGTCATTCAAACTTAGTGATTGTCATTCAAACCTTAGTTGATCGATACTCGCGTTTTTTGTGCGAAGCGGTCACTTCCGCTCTAGTTAGACACGCTAAAGTTTGTTTATATGGGGCAGACTTCATTATTTTGTAGAAGAGAATTGGAAAAAAATTGGGTTTTAGCTAAAAGGGTTGCTTGAGGGTCGAGGTCGTGGGAGGGTCCAGCATCGAATAGTGGCCGTAAAATTTTTCGAAAAAAAAAAAAAGAAAACTTGTAAAATTCGAAAAAAAAACCTTCCTCCTCCGTTGTACTTCCCCTCTGTTATACTTCCCCTGACTTATAGCCCCCCTCTGTTATTTCCCCTCCCATTACTTCCCCCCCTTGTACCTCCCCTCCGTTATACTTCCCCCTCCTATATAATATTTACTTCTCTTTAAGGAAGTTTTCGTTGGAAGCTCGTCAAACAAGTAGTTTCATTCTGTTTGTCTACGGTGTCCAATCAATTATTTTTTCGGGCGCCTCCCTTATCCAATTTACTCTAGGATGGGTAAACCTTGAAATCGAAGCGAAATATGAAGTTCTTTTTTCATATCCCCAGGCTTACCACAAAATGAAACTATTCGCGCTTCACCACTTTTTTCCATCTCATCTCAAATGTTTCAACCCGTCTTATCACGCGTTTAACCTTTTTTACACGTTTCGGGTCATCGTTTTGTATTTAGAACCTCTACCTATTATAATGGATTTTAATAGTAAAAAAAAGGCCCATTTTCCATCCGTTGGATAAACTACATTTAATTGGGAACGGTCCAGCGAATTTCGATGCCAAAGCTCGAACGATTCTCGGACTAATTGAAAAGCATTAGTGGGTTGCTATACCATATAGAATAAGGAAAATCTTAAATTCCTTATATAAGTTCATCTACCTGAAAGTTATTGGTTTACCACTGTTATACATCAATGACGGGCGAACAAAAATGATGACGCTACGCATTACCAGTGTGGGATACCAAGCTTCCATTCAGTGCTCATCTGCAAATGCGGATTCTTCCGAATTACTAAGTAGGGTACTTGAGTTCTCTGAGTCATTCGCTCTTTTTAGTTATAGATTGGAAGAAAAACGTAGTAATATGACGACCAGTTGAATAATGCAATCTTTTGAATAATTCTCTTGTTTTATTTATAATCTCAGTATTTGAAAAACAATTTTTTTCATGTTCATTCTGATTCCTTTTTGTAGAGGTTACAGGTGGTTGGTAACCTTTTAATTTCTCTGAATTCAGTTTATTGAGCGACATTATTCTTTGTAGGTCAGCCACCTAAAGACAATATTTCCCTCTATATTTTGTTTCCCCTTTCGAAAAATGTCAAAAAGGGTTTGATGGATGCTTTCCTTTAGTACAAAACGTTTAAAATTAGCCCGACGTGTTGAGTTGTGCTTAACGCTCAATTTAATTTTTGTTATAAAGCCTTCATTCTCCCGTTTTAATCTCGCCGTGAATGAAATCTTTATTTGATCTCAACAAAGGAATAGTTGGAAGGGTTTCTCGCCTTCTAAAAATTGGGTTACCTCTATCGATTCTCTGACAAAAGGAAACAAATATCTGTAATGATAAAATATTTCTTTGACGTTTGTTTTTATGCTTTTGAATCACGTTTTTTTTAAACTTCATTAAACTACTGTAATATGATTCCTGTTACTGTGAGACAGTTGAAAATATCATTTCCTGCCACGCCTGAAAAACGTCCCCTTTATTCTTTCCAAGTCAATAATTCATTCATATTAAATCACAAATCATGGTTTACTAATTAAATCCTCTTTATTTTCTGGGACGTAATTCATATAAAAATGGAGTGTTCATCTCGGGTCACCTAAGACAATGTGACTTATCAGCCAAATGAAAGTCGACTCGTAATAAGATATAATCGTAAGAAGCCTACTGTGACGTAACTTTTCGACACAAAAGAAACTAAAAGACAGAAAATGTAAAAGCGAAATTCGGTTATAATGGAAGTTTGTACCGTCAGGATAGCTCGACTTTTCAGAGAGATGTGAAAATGGAAAATATTCTCAGAGTGGACCGGCAAACATTAAGTCCTACAAAAAAAAGTTAAATGTAAACCCCCCTTATTTTTGAACGGCGAATCGACTTCATTTGGTGGATTTTGGTTTTGATGTACAGGGTGTCCCAGAGCGACACCAACTTGTCATTTTAAATGGAAACCCTATGTTTTATGCTTTTAATCGATTCTAAACTCAATTTTAAGCAACTTTTACTTCGGTCATTTTTTCGATTGGAGAACTTTTTTTTGTATGAAGTTTGCTAGTATCGTATAACTTCTATCATTTTCGTCCTAAAAAAAAAAGTTAAATGTAAACTCCCCTTGGTTTTTGACGAAGAATTGATTGCAATTAACCGTTAGTCCGATTTTCACCAATTACTCCTTATATTTTAAGAATTTTTGGTGCAAAAAAATTGCCACTTTTTAATTACTATTTTTATTAGTAGGGAGAAATTTCGTACTTCTACCCTTTACGAGGCCATCCCTAGGCCAAAGAGCCCATTATTTCTACCTTGACACTTGGAAAAATGTTGGAAAAAAAGAACTTAAAAAATTTGTCGAAAAAAAAAGAAAAACCCGGAAAAGTTTTGAAAAAAAAAATTTCAAAAAAAAAAAAAAAAAAAAAAAAAAAAAAAAAAAAAAGAAAATTTTTCGAAAAAAAAAAAATAAAACTTCCCCCTTTCTTATTTTTCCCCTCCTTTATACTTTCCCTCCTTTCGTTATACTTTCGTTCCCTTATACTTCCCCTCCGTTATACTTCCCCTCCCATATACTTCTCCCTCCGTTTTACGTCCACTCCGTTATACTTCTCCCTCCTATATTGTTACTTCTCTTTAAGGAAATTTTCGTTGGAAGCTCTTCAAACCAGTACTTTTTCAGATTCGTAATCTTCTCAAAATTTCAAGTTGATTTGACTATTCATTTGACCTCTTTAAACAACTTCAAAAAATGCCTAATTTAGGAGGTTTTTTTGGTCTAAAATCCGCTAAATTATGGGTTTTTTGGTCTAAAATCCGCTAAATTAGGGGTTTTTTTGGTCTAAAATCCGCTAAATTAGGTGTTTTTTGGTCTAAAATCCGCTAAATTAGGGGTTTTTTGGTCTAAAATCCGCTAAATTTGGTTTTTTTAAAAAGTATTATGTTAGAGGCCGTATATTAGTGCACTCATTATCGTTACGGTTTTCTCTATAGTGCACTCGAGTCCGCGGGTGCTAGCATAACCAATTAAAACGATATGTTCGGCTTTCACTGAACGATTTGATCGCTCTTTCACGCGAAAAGTTTCGCTCCGGTGCGATATCAACAATCAGTCGACCATTGAAACAGTAAAGATTCCTTATAAAAAAACGGATGAATTTTGTATAGCGGTTGCTCTGGGAGTAAATTGGAATGAATAAAGAAACGCCCCCACCTCTCAGAGCATTAAGAATTAGAAATACCAGGCACGTATAACACAGAAGAAAAACTAAAATGCCTAAAACGGAAGTTGATAACTTTAATCTATTAAAGTGTTAGTAAACATGCACCTTTTTTTGATAAGTCTACATCTTTGAACGGTTCATTTCTCACCGTAAGATCCCACGTTTTGACGGCATTTCCCAGATTTATCTCATCCTCAAATTGTTAATTGTCTGCCAATAACTTTACCGTTTCTTCAAACGGTTTTAGAATCTGAATAGGTTAATATTCTCAGATTAATCGCAAAATGTCAAAACGATCCGCAACATCGACAAAGCGTGAAAAACCAATATAACGGAGCAAAAACCAATGAACTTTATTATCAATTTAAAGAAAACTATGTGTGAGAATTGAGCGGATATTTATCTATTTATGAGCTATTATTTCACCAGTGCCAGCCATCTTGATAACCCAAACCACGAATCGAAAAGGCAATGAACTACGAACTTCCTCATCCTTACTGATTTACAAGTAGATCTGAAGAAATAAAATATTTTTGACCCTGAAAACATGACTAAGCGGCTACTCGGAAGCGATTTACCTGAGTGAGTAAGATGTCGGATTTCAGGATGCTTTTTTTTCGAGCCTCTTCTCTCCCATAATGACTCAACCGTCGTGACGGAGAAAAATGATGACAATCGAGGATAAAGGAATAGTTTTATTAAATCGGTTATGCTGTAACTTTCAAGGCGTTTCGAACTCTGGAATATCTGGGTCAATTGTTGAACGATTACTGTTCCGTATAACCCTCCCATATTATTTTTAGCACTTTTTATAGTTTCTTTTTTCGTCCGGAAAAAAATAATCTTTTGAATAGTCACTTTATTCAATTTAAAGTCGTATATTAAAAGAGTTCCCATTGTAAAAAACTAGATTTTGAAAAGAAAATTTGAAGTTTTTGTTTTCTTGGGATGATTTCCAAAAGTTTCAAGTATTTATCATCTTAAAAAAACTGGCTCCATAATTATTTTTTCGTCTCCAAACTAGTTTTAGAACGAAATAAGTCTGAAATAATTTTCCGCCCCGGACACCGGGTCGAATTATACCGTCTGGCTTCTTCAGAAATCTCATTTTCGGCTCAATCGCCGACATCCTTTCCGACGACAAAAGCCGGCTTTTTCGGGTCCCCGAACGCCTCATTTTTCGCTCGAGTAATCCGCGTAGGTGGCGGATCATTTGCAAGATTGATGCTAATTTGAGGCCAACCTTCTTTTTCTAATTATATGTTACTTTCTACAATTATCAATTTTTCGGTGTTTATTTTGGGCGTACATCGACTCGGCACGATCCTTTGTTCGAGAAAGGATTAATTCTGCATCAAGTCGGCACACTATGTCCAAGAAATTTATCAATCAACTCGGCACACTCAAGGAATATTTGGTGAGGGGACTGTACACAAACAACACGAGACAAATTTATTTATTTAGATGACTTCTAATATCTACTCAGCGGAGTTAATACAAATTAGTTAATACTTATAACACTATGTAAAGGCCTCTAAAATTAAACTAACACGATGCCTTCCCAAGTCAAAGTGGTGGCCTCTCAGCGCAGCGTCGCTATTATTGTAGACAAATGTAAGTTCACAAAATTACGCGTCAATGAGTTCGGGAATGCTGTCTGGCGGTGTTCGGCTAAGAACAAATCTTGCCCAACCTACATTACAACGGATAGCAAGATGACAACGGTGATTAATAAATCCGATCATGCGTAACAAAATGGCTAAAATAAGGGAGTTACGGGCAAGTTTGGCCAAACAACAAATTTCTTTATTGCAATTTGTTCAAAAGATGGGCCAAAAGAAGAAACCTGCGATAGTAGTTGCTTAGTTGCTTAGTTTTTTTCAACCTTTTATTTAAATAATTAATTTATTAATGTATGTGCAAGTTGTATATAAAAATATATTTAATGACAACGGGATTTTTCCGCAAATAAATGAAATTACTTCTCTGTCGTATTCTTATGTAGATACCTAAAAAACGAAGATTCGTTAGGTACAGTCAGAGAACAAAGTTTTGAGGGTGTGCCGAGTTGAGCTAAATTTGGGGTGTGCCGAGTTAATAAATGTGATAATTACTTGACCGTGCCGAGTCGATGATCACCGGTTTATTTTAGTAGCTTTTTAGACTTTTTAGACTGCATGTTCTCGGCCCTTATTAATTTTAATTTGACAGCCCAAAGTATAATTTTGTTCATTTATATTAATAAACTAGCCCGTATTATTTTATAAAGGGGTTTTTCGTCGGCAGCACTATTTTCTTTTCATTTTGAAAGATTGGGATAACATGGGCAGAAATATGTGTTGAGAATCGCAGCATATGTGGCTGAGATAGGCACGGAAGACCACAATGCATGTGATATCTCCGTTGAAATTTCTCTCGGCATGAAAAATGAAAAACTCGGGCTGAAAAGATGAAATAAAACCGAGATTTCATATTGACTTAAGGGGATATGAGGGTTTTAAGTTAATTGCTTTGTACATTTTTCGTTGTGAGCAACGGTTTTCGGTTTTTCCCTTCTATCTTGGAAACCGTCGCTCAAAACGAAAAAATGTCCTAAGTAAAAGTTGTAGCTACGAAAATTTACTACATAAAATATCTTATTGGTTTTTTCCGTCAGAGCAATATTTTAGGAGATATGAAGGTTTTAAGTTTTCAGACAGGCTCTGTAGGATTATTAGTTTTAACCTCATAACTCCTTAAATATTGCTCTTACGCAAATAATGAATAAAGAAATTTTTGTAGGAAATCTTTGTACCTACAACTTTTACTTAGGACATTTTTTCGTTTTGAGCGACGGTTTCCGAGATAGAAGGGAAAAACCGAAAACCGTTGCTCACAACGAAAAATTTGCAAAGCAACTAACTTAAGAACCCTCATATCTCCTTAAGTATTGCTCCGACAAAAAAACCAATGAAGTCTTTTTTGTAGGAAATTTTTGTAGCTACGACTTTTACTTAGGACAATTTTTCGTTTTGAGCGACGGTTTCCGAGATAGAAGGGAAAAACCGAAAACCGTTGTTAACAACGAAAAATTTGCAAAGCATCTCACTTAAAAACCATCATACCTCCTTAAATACTTTTTTCCCTAAATTTCTGGTGATTTGGAAACATTTTTGCATTCCAAGCCTTTAGCCAGGATTCTTGTAGGCGCTCTGAGACCACTTGGCCAATGAATTATTAGAATTTCGAACCTTTTTATTATTTTAGCTTGTATCAGTCGTCGGATTCGAGTTTTTTTTACTACAACTTCCCTTTTTCAGGAAAAAAAAGTCTTTTGTGGTTTTTAACACAAGTTTCTCCCCCAAGAACAGAAATACTTACGACTTCCGCTCTTTATGAAGATTCTCAATAGTCGAAAAATTGGAACTTTACCAACAGACTACAATTCAAACGTATTAAAAGAGATCAATGAACTGTCTAATGTTTGTATTATACCAAAGAAAAAAATCTTTAAGGAATGCCGAATACTGTTATTCAGGACAACAATGACCAGAACGTATCGAGGGATAAGTCTTTTCTTTGTGTACGTTCTTCACTTAAAAAGAGGGTCGATAACGAGCAAACTTAGCGCCCCCGAAAAACTTCTTATCAGTAATTAGATTTCTTCAAATTGGATCCCTGCGTTTAAAATGAGGTCAGAAAAAATAGATAGGAAATGCAGTTAATAAAAGGTTTGCTTTATTAGAAAGTGTGACGATGTCGTGAGTTAGTAGTTGAAAATTTTTTTTTCGCCCACTGGTTTTTTTCGTAGATAAAAAACTAAACGTCCCTTTTATTTTGGCTACATCGATCATCTCGGTGTTTGTGAGAAAACTGAAATAAACGCCCGCGTCCCCTACGCCCACTTCACTCTTCCACTGAGAGTTCATCTCAGTCTGAGATATGCTAATAATACCTAGTCGCTAATAAAAATAAAACAATCGTTTGGAGAAAATGGTTTGCTTTCTGGCAACCTCCAGCTAAAGGGTCGCCTGTTTTTTGTTTTATTTTTGTATCCTCCTTCGGTTTTTTGCCCGAATCTCAATTTTACTCACATTTTGAGCTGCCTTACAGGTTTTTTCAAATTTCTCGGGCACAAAATTGAAGAAAACGTCCGAAAATTTGATTTAAAAAAATTTTCTCATTTACATATTAATTATTATTGCGTCTGTATTCCGCAAGGGGGTTGATTTTACTATCAAACAATTAACCAATAATAGAGGAAGAAATGACTGTGATAACGCGTATCTCATGACACGGTTCGGCTTAAAAAGCCTCGTCAGGTGAGCTACAATCATTTCTATCTTTTCACTGTGAACCTATCTCCGAGAGATTTAGTGGATACAGCGGATCTGTCATAAAAACTAAAAACCAATAATGAGGTGGTGTGGCTCTATCTCTTGGAGAACGGTGGCGGCGGTAAGCTTTTAGGGGGACGGTTTGTTTCCAGCTTCCCGCTGTATCCACTAAATCCCTCGGAGATAGGTTCACAGTGAAAAGACAAATATGATTGTGATAGAGGGAATAGCTCACCTAACGAGGCTTTTCAAGCCGAAACGCGTTATCACAGTCATTTCTTCCTCTATTATTTGTTAATATTTTGTAACTTTTCTCAGCCCTTCTTCATGCCCCGAATATCTCTTTACATCGTCCACCCCATTCGCCTTTTTATAAACCCTTTTGTCGTAATTCACTTAAGGTAATTTTTAATCTCCCCAACAAAATTTATATTTGATACGAGTTGAAATGGCTCTTTTATAGTTTCCATTTGTGTTCACTTTGTCAATAAATTACTACGGAAGGCTGAGTTGACCGTTTATTCCCCCGTTTCCTCAACAAGTTTATACACTACCTAAAATAACCTGTGTTTTTACCATTTTTTCCTCTTTTATTTCTTTCCCGTTTTTCTGATAGGTGTTGAGGAATATTCCTAGAGAAGTGAACATCCCAAGGGTCTAGTTTTTAAATAAATTATTCCTAAGATTCCCAGAGTACCACTTCTAATCTTCAAATCGATGTTAACATTCTTTTTAGGTTAGAAAATTATTCAAGATTATACTTGACAAATTGATATAACGAGACATCATTTACGTTTTTTCAGATCATTAGTCACTGAAGCTGCATAACTTTTTTAATTAGTGCCGCATCATTTTTAAATCTTAAAATTCGTCCTTTTCATGTTTTGACACACCTTCGTGATTCAGAAGTTGCCAAAGTCGGTTAATTTATGTAGCAGATGTTTCCCACTTGGCGTATTTACGGTGTAATAACATGAAAGTTGAGCCCTTTATTGGCAAATATTGAAGACCCTTTATAAAAGTTGGGGGAAAACAAAAATTGTTTGGGTTTTCACGCGTGGTTTCTTGGTTAAGTGAAAAAATGGTGGTATCGTAGGCTCTGAACGTGTCAAGGTTGTCCAGCTATCATTAGTTAGATTTTTTTTTTACATTCCAGAATCCTACTTGTGGGAACGATCTTCCGCACTTAGTGTTTATATTTCTTTTTATGATTCAAATGTGTCCTATACTTAACAGGACCATAAATTCCTCCATGAAGTTTTATTTTTCGAAGCGATTTCTAATAAAATTCTTCCCACAAGCTTTCGAATTTTATAAAAAATTTACTTTCGAGGGTTTTTACCTCTTTTTTTTTCTAAGTAAACAGCTGGGAGCACAAGAAGTTGTTGTAATCATAGAAAACCTGATAAAACGGGCGTTTCTCTGCGAGGAGATGAAGGGAAACGCCCAGAAATCCGGTTTTTAAGGGATTTAGGCCCTAAAAACTGAGGAAAATTGGAAGCTCGTTAAAAGGGCATTCATATAACGAGGGAAATTAGACTTTAAGGTAGAAAAATGCCCAAAAATTTAGTTAAGGGCTCCCAAGTTTTCACCAGGTTTTCAAATTGAGGCATGAAGAGCTGTTTAACCATTTCTAATAAAATTCTTTCCACAAGCCTTCGAATTTTATAAAAAATTTACTTTCGAGGGTTTTTACCTCTTTTTTTTTTAATTTTTTCTAAATAAACAGCTGGGAGCACAAGAAGTTATTGTGATCATAGAAAACCTGATAAAACGGGCGTTTCTCAGCGAGGAGATGAAGGGAAACGCCCAGAAATCCGGTTTTTAAGGGATTTAGGCCCTAAAAACTTAGGAAAATTCGGAACCTTATTAAAAGGGCATTCATCAGAAGATAAAACGAGGGAAATTAGCCTTTAAGGTAGAAAAATGCCCAAACATTTAGTTAAGGGCTCCCAAGTTTTCACCAGGTTTTCAAATTTTATAAGATTCGAATTTTATAAAAAATTTACTTTCGAGGGTTTTCACCTCTTTTTTTTTTCTAAGTAAACAGCTGGGAGTACAAGAAGTTGTTGTAATCATAGAAAACCTGATAAAACGCGTTTCTCAGCGAGGAGATGAAGGGAAACGCCCAGAAATCCGGTTTTTAAGGGATTTAGGCCCTAAAAACTGAGGAAAATTCGGAAGCTCGTTAAAAGGGCATTCATCAGAAGATAAAACGAGGGAAATTAGACTTTAAGATAGAAAAATGCCCAAAAATTTAGTTAAGGGGTTTAAAGTTTTCACCAGGTTTTCAAATTGAGGCATGAAGAGCTGTTTAGCAATTTCTAATAAAATTCTTCCCGCAAGCTTTCGAATTTTAAAAAAAATTTACTTTCGAGGGTTTTCGCCTCTTTTTTTCTTCAAAGTAAACAGCTGGGAGCACAAAAAGTTGTTGTAATCATAGAAAACCTGATAATACAGGCGTTTCTCAGCGAGGATATGAAGGTAAACGCCCAGAAATCCTGTTTTTAAGGGATTTAGGCCCTAAAAACTAAGGCATTCATAAAACGAGGGAAATTAGATTTAAAGGTAGAAAAACGCCCAAAAATTAAGGGGTTCCAAGTTTTCAAATTGAGGCATGAAGAGCTGTTTAAAATATTTTAATTTTTTCTTCTTTTTTTTCAGGCTAAACAAAGAGCGACTGTAAAATGGATGCTTTCAAAAGCATTCAACAACAGAGTCCCAGAAAACCTCCGTGAACCATTTTATAGAAATCATGAAGTAAGTTAAACAGAGTTTTTAGTTGAAAATTAATTTAAAAACAAATTTTTAGGATCAAGAACATCTCAGGCCCCAACTTGTCCATTGTCTCGCCAACGCAGAACTTTACTGTATGGCGTTGTCGAATATCTTCTCCGATCCTAACTTCAACAATTTGAATCATGGCGGAGTACTTCAGGCCTTGGCGAGAAAAGGCGTTTACATTTCTGATCCTCATATTACGGAGACCGTCCTAATACAAACAACTCCTATAAAACTTGTAAGTACTAGTGACCTTGAGTGAATATTATGATAAATTTTAATTTTAGAGTGCGCACCAAGTTGTTATGCAGGCTGTGATGACATTATATGCGAAAGAAGTCGCTACTCCGGAGTTTGTTTATGCGGCCGTAAAACGACTTATGCCGAGCGGTATGGAGCTTGAACCACCGCAAGATTATGAAGGCGCTCTTTTATTCTGGATCAACCAAGTCACGACAGCGCTGAAACTCCGTGCTGACCAAGAAGACGGAGAAGCGCGATGTCCCGAATTCCACAAAGTGACGCAACTTCAGGACCTCTGCGACGGCGCCAGTCTGGCAGGCTTAGTCTCGTTTTACTGCCCAGAAGAACTTCATTGGTCAAGCATCTGCGTCTCGCAGCTTCCCACCGTCCCGGACTGCGTTCGAAACCTTACTCTAGTCAGCGATTTCTGTCATAAAGCACTCCCCTATAATATATTCCATACAGCACCCGAAGATATCTATTACATGAGAGGGTATATCATTATCCCAAACTAAAACAAAATAATAATTCCATTTATAGATCTATGAAACACAATTTAGTAGTATTTCTTGCGGATTTATTCAACGTTCTAGAAATCCATCCTGCACCATGCGTCACACTCAGTGCATCCCGATCAAATGGTAAGAAAAAAAACATTTTATTTTTTAAAATAAACCTGATTTTTTTAGTTTAACACATAATAACTTTGTTAAACTAGGTTTTCACCCTAAGCCTCACCCTTTTTTTATTAAAATTTTTTATGGATGTTTTAATACAAAATGTGTCGCTTGGCTTTTGTCTGAAATGTACAATTTGTGCACTTCAGCTTCAATGCTTTTCACTGTTTTTTAAAAAATATAATCATTTTAATAGGATATACAAATTTTTTTAGAGTATCTCATTATACTCAGTAAATAGTTTAGTTTTAAATAAATTAGAATCAACAATTAGAACACGCAAGCACACTTCCTTCAGTCCATCCTCATTTTTGTGGGTACAAATTTGACAGACATACACAGGGGTCTGAGATACTTCTAAAATAACTTTGTATTTTTTTTCTCTCCCATTTTTTGTAAATTGGGGATTTTTTATTGTTTGTAACCGGGGAAATTGTCTGCAGCTGAAGGTCGTAACCTACAAGGTGTCGCTCACAAACGGAGCCTACCACAAGCAGTCTCCGCAATACCGGATCTACGAAGTGGTCTTGACACCCCCTCCTCTTTTTCAGGTGAACTGAGACGTCAAAAAATGAGCCATTTTAGATTTTTATTACATCAAGGCTCGGTTGTTCTGCCTGTTTTTGTTTTTTCTGCTCGTTGATTTTTTTCCTGCTTTTTTGTCTTCAATGTTTTGTTGTTGTTTTTCTATGTGTCAAGTTCACCGCTCATTAATATTACCCCTCTGTTTTTGCATGTTTGTGTTTTTAATTTTTTTGCAAATCGCTTGTCAGGTTTGTCTACCACAAATTAACAAGATGAGTTTCGACTCCAAATTTGGTATTTTTATAATTAGCATCGCACAAATTTAACCAAGTGTAAAACCCATCTTGTTTTTAGATTTTAGTCTATTTTAGGTGTAGACTGATTTATGAATAGAAAAAAAAAAATTAATTCTGCACAAATAACATATTTTTTAACCTTCACAATGATTATAAGTTGTGGGTTCACACAAAAAAGACAAACGAAAAATTCTACGATTAACCCTTTCGAGACCACAGGCGACTATAGTTGCCATTCGCGCTTTTCGTTTGGAGACCGCAGGCGACTTTAGTAGCCCAGCGGCGCCAGCGGGAAGCCTCTCTAAAAATGGAATACCTTCGCTTCCCGTGGCGCTAGCGACATGCAAAAACTGGCAATCTGTTGGGGAAGAAATGAACTACGTGATGATTGTATCACTCGTCGCTTTCTGTACTTTGCTGGGCGCTGGGAGTGGTCAGGAGAAGTGAGGGGAAAAGTGCTGCGGCAGTAGCGCAGAGAATCTGGCGTCAGACGCGGTCTTGAAAGGGTTAACATTCAGAATCGAGGGAGCTCAAAAATGGGTTACTTGTTATTATGAAATTCTCAGTCTACTCCTTTCATCATTTTGAATTCTTTGTGTCAAATGTGTGAAAAATCTTTAAAAAGCTGCCCAACATTGTATAAATATCATCAGTCTGCATGAAGTAGAACGAAGATTTTGCTGGTTTCTTGTTTTGATTTGATTTTTCGTTTTAGGTGGTCCTGCTATTTCGAGCTCTGGCAGTATTAAGAAAAATCATTCTAACCAACACGATCAAGGAGAAAATAGGTATTTATTACAGATGTAAAATTTTTAATAATTTTAAGAAAAATTCTAAAATAAAAATAAATGTTATTTTTATTACTGTTATTTATTGTTTTATCAGTCCGGTGAAAATATTTTGTTTTTCTGTTCTAAGTTTTTTGTTTGCGTACTTAAGGATGGCTTTTTGTAGTAGACCTGAGAACGTGATTTCGTCGTCCATAGAGGACGAGGAGTGACGACTTTAAGTTCGGTGATTGGCGGAGGCGATTCGAAAACGACGGAAGCCGCCGGGAAGCCGACACACTGGGAACCAAGAAAGCAGTCTTTCGCTGGAAGACGCTCGCGGAGAAACTCGCTTTCCGAGGACTCGCAGCTTACACTCGAAAACTTCGGCGGCTCCAAGAAAATCTTCATCTTCTCGGACGGAATCCGGATAAAGAACCGGCCACCCTTACCCATTCAGGTCGGAGAGAAAGTATTGCACGTTCTAGTGTTTAGATAACAACAGCGATGCTTTACATTTTGCACTTCAAGAAACTTATGTTAAGCAACAAGGTAGACCTTGACCATTTTTATTTTTGTTTTTTATTTTATTTTTTATCCAGCACCTGAAGCTACTCCTAGAGTTACCTTATCGAGGAATAATAGTTTTATTGAAAGTCAAAGAAGAGCTGAAGAAACTAGAAGTAGTGCTGGGATTCAGCAACTACTTTTTGACCCTTCTTTCCTCCTCATTCTCCTCCCCCTCCGATACCAGTTGGTACGATTTTATTTTTATTTTTTACCTTTTTCCTCCAATCCTTTATAACATTTCTTCCTTATTAACTGGTCAAGGGGACAATTTTTATTTTACAATGTGTTAATTTTTGTTTTTATAGAAACGAGGCCGGTTGAAAAAGAGAAGAAAGTCACGACGTTTGCCGCTTTGCCGAATAACACAACTACATGGCAGCAGCAGTCGATGGCGAATCAAAACAACGAACACCAAGACAACGGTAAAATAAACTAAATTCACTTTTTTTTCTAACTATTTTTTAGGAATGGATGCCCCACCTGATAATAGCGTCATGGGATCTCAGTTAATGAACATAAGACTTAAATTAGAAGAGAAGCGGAGAGAAGAGAAGTCGATAAAAGACGAATGGAAGCCCAACTGAGTCGCCAAAGGCAGAAAGTCGGAAAAGCTGCTTTTCTTCAAGCTGTTTCTAAGGTACATTTTATTTTGTTTAATGGTGGAGGCTGTAGGTATCACAACATAGATTAGATCTCACAATTCTTTTGTAGTTTTATTGCTTTTAATGGTTTATTGTGCATGAATTTGCCATAATGATTGGTGTTGGTACTAGGGGAAGGTGGTGAAATCTCCGGATTCTGATCCTGGCAGGAGCCATCGAATGTTGAAACGCCACTCAAGGATAACAAACCTGCCAGGCCTTTTTCACTTCAGGTATCTTAAGTTGGAGTTTTTGTTATTTTGTGTTGTCTTTGTTTGTTTTTTGTTGTTGCTTTGCTGAAACTAATGGGTTTATTTCTTTTTAGGATATTACTGAGGTGGAACAAAAGTGGCTGGCGAATGATGGTTTTACCGAAGAAAGGAAGACTCCCGATATGGAAAATATGGACATCGAGACTTACCAACAATCAATTGCTCAGTATGTATTTGTTATTTGAGACTTGAGGAACTAAAAAGTGGTGCATTCTGACCAAAGCGGACAAAAGCTTTCATGTATTTTCATGCATGCAGGCCCTGATTTTAGGTTAAAAGATAGCCTATCACCTGGTGGCCAAAAAGCACTTTTTAGTAGTTTACCCTCAAGTCTTTATTGATTAACTTGTTTTAACCTAATTTTTTGTTTTTTGAAGAATGAATTCTAGTTTACACGAAATCCAAGCTGATCTTCAAAGACTAGCGAATCAACAAAATCAACTTCAGAGCAATCAAGGGAATCAGGTTGATGTACGATTATCGAATCAAAACCAGGTCCCGACCAACATCCAGCAACCTCCCCAGGCCTGCAAAGTTTCGCGTCACTCCATCAACAGGGCGGCGGGTTTTCCACCCAGCACATCAATTTCAACAACCACACGCCAAACTTCCAACAGCAGCCTGTTTACAATAATCAACCTTATCAGCAGATTCCAAACCAGCAGAACAACCACGAATATTTTAACGGCGGACGACCCATGAAACCTACAATAATCAACAACAAATGCAGCAAATGCACAGCCTTATGTCGACCGCTAATCAACAGCAGCCTTTCAATAACTCCCAGCAATGGCACAGTCTTAGCCAACAACAGCAACCTAATTACAACACTTCTCCATCACCCAAGTATGAAATCACAATTTTAAATTATTTATTATTCTAATTATTTAGTAGGTACAATCAAGGCTTCGCGTTACATAATTATGAAGATAATTATGCAAATAGGCAAGAAAAAAGTGAATTTTATCTACACGAGCCTCAACCTCAACAAAGAAGAAACTGGGGTCAGCCTTATTCGCCTGAAACTGCTGCTTGGAGCAGGTGAGCTTTTTGTCAGATGTGTTTTTTCGTTATTTTGCTTTTAGGAGAGAGCCTTCATCTTTAAGCAGTTCTCCAAAACAATCGCATTTTCTTCATAATGGAAGCGGAGATAATGGAAGTTACAGAACGTCATCATCGCCGTCTTTAGCCCAACACCTCCTCCAAGATCTACAGTCAACCACGCTCCTTTACCTACTCCTCCTGTAGATGATATGGAACCACAAAGCATATCATTCATCGGTAATTATGCTTTTTATTTTCTGTTTTTAACATAAATAATCAGGAGATGGAGAAGAAAAGGAAGAACTGACCACTGGATTAAGCAAGCTTAACATAACTTCTGGAAATAGAAATTATAGAATACCATCCCCAACAAGAAATTATGCTCCTGTTCGGAATTCGTTTTCTCAACAGCATGAAAAACCTGAACAAGGATTTTATATATCATTCGATGATGCTAATCAACCTAAAAGGCCTAAGCCGCCGCTTCGAACTAAAAGGAATTCGCCTAAAAAAGTAAGATGATGAAACTGTGGAATTGTTTTTTTGTGACTTTTGCACTTGTAGGAACGTGCGTTAACACAAATATTAGATAATAGTGTCTTCGCCTTGAAAGCAAACCTAGGGTTGTGAATTCTCCGCTTGATTCGCCGGCACCTGCACCACCACCTAGGGCTAAAGACGTCGAATCAAGAGTTCCAGCTCTTCCTGTGGCTGAGCCAATCGTCATAGGCAACCCTACTGACCCAGTACTTTGCTTAAGAACTTTTTCTTTTACAAAAATTATTAATCTTTTTTCAGGGGACGCTGGATGAAATGGAAAAGAAAAAGAAAGAATTTTGATGTTGTCTTTGCAAAGACGTCAGCAGCGGAAGAAGCGCGAAATCGAAAAGAAGCCGAAGCTGCTCGTAGAGGGACCAGGAAAAAGCGAAAGAGGAAGAATACGTAAGAAAGAAGAAGAAAAACGAAGGCGGGCGCAGATTTTAGAACAATATAAAATCAAAAAAGCCATCGATGAAGCTGAAAGAGAAGTACATCTTTCTTTGCTTTGATTCATTTTTTATACATTCTTTAGGGTAAAACTGTCGACAAAGATTTACTCCATTCTCTGAAAGCTAGTTTACAAAGTTCAAGTCCTGGTTCATCCGGGCCTAAAATGAGAAATAAACCAGCGCAATCTGTTCGCCCTCGACCAAAAACAATTCATATCGATTCTGGCGCAGATGCTCATGATGGAACAATGACGCCAAGTCGAGGGAAAAGGCTCCTCATCAAATTGTCCGGTAAATTTATATAAAAGAAAAAGAAAAAAAAAATTGGCATGAATATGCACGCACTTGTTATTATTATATTTTTATGCATGTTTTTGGGACTTCAATAACTCATTTAACTGAAGAAAAGTTATGAAATCGTTGATTATGGTTCAAAAACGCCCTTTTCATGAGATTTTCAGGAGTCTTTTCTTTTTTTGCCTTTACCAAAGAAGATTAATTTAAGGAGGTATGATGGTTTTTAAGTGAGTTGCTTTGCAAATTTTTTTGTTACAACGGTTTTCGGTTTTTCCCTTCTATCTCGGAAACCGTCGCTCAAAACGAAAAAATGTCCTAAGTAAAGTTGTAGGTACATAGATTTCCTACAAAAATTTCTTTATTATTTGCGTAGAGCAATATTTAAGAGTTATGAGGTTAAAACTAATAATCCTACAGAGCCTGTCTGAAAACTTAAAACCTTCATATCTCCTAAAATATTGCTCTGACGGAAAAAAACTAATGAGATTTTATGTAGTAAATTTTCGTAGCTACAACTTTTACTTAGGACATTTTTTTCGTTTTGAGCGACGGTTTCCAAGATAGAAGGGAAAAACCGAAAACCGTTGCTCAACGAAATATGTACAAGCAACCAACTTAAAACCCTCATCCCCTTAAGCGATTCATGACTTGTTGAATGAGTTAATTTTAAGTTTATACCCAAAAAAGGTAAGATTAGTATAATTAATAGTAATTTTTGGCAACTTTTTGTGATTTTGTTTGGAATGTATGCATGTAGCGTTTGGTACTCCGATGAGAAGAGATTATTACCGAGGCTCTCAAGACTGTTTGACTGAAAGGAAGAGTTCTTCTCGTTTGTATCCAGGTAATTAATTTCAAAATAAATTTTGGGGACTTTTTTCAATTATAAAAGTGCTTTTGAAATGTTTAAAAGTTCTTAGTGTTCGTTTCTAGTTTTGGGTGTTGGTTTTTTTGTGTGCCGTTTGTGAGTGTGTGATATTCTTTCAGAAATGGGGGACGAGAGTCGAGGAACTTCACCTGGAAGGTAGGGAGGAGGTCGTCTTATAAAACATCTCGAGGTGAGTATTTCGTTTTATGTCTTTTTACGTCGTTGTGTCGTTTTTGTGCTTAAAAGTTTATATGTCGTTTTCAAAACGATCTTAGCGTGGAAAAAAAAAAGCGTTATTTTTATTTTTTGAAAATCACAGCTACATTGCAAAAGCACTAAAGCACTGTTTTATACTTGAAAATACATAACGAGATTATTCCGGGGGGTTTGGAATTTCGCAAAATGAGAAAAGACGAAGAATTGCGTGTGGTTACAGATCCTTCGCCCGAAGTGAACGATGGGACGTTCAAAGTACGGGACTTACCAGGCGAGACGCAAATCTAACTCTCTCATGAATCTTGCTGGTAAGACTTATAAAACCTAAACCTTCAAGCGGTGATGGTTCGGGACTTTTACCCCCCGTATAGCACATGGAAAATAACAAGCACATTAAATTATGGTTTTGGATTTTTTTTTGGGTATAACAATTCACAAAAAAAAAAAAACACATTTTTGTTTATTTCCACACATTTTAAACTGTACACATTCTAGAATTCACCTTAAAAACAGTTAAAATAAATTAATTATTATTGTGTAAAATGTCTTCCAAAATCCCCTTTTTTTGTTCATTTTAACCAGATTGGGAGTTTCTTTCCTTTTTTGCCCCAGAATACCACACTCTATGTTTTTCTTAACTTTTTGGCCAGATATCCCGTTATTATCGGAATTGTAGTTGCTTTTTTTGCTCTTCTGTTCTAAGGAAACTCATTTTTTCTCAATTTTAAAGCGTTTTCCTCAGCGTTCTTTAAGCCAGGAGACCCTATTTCTAAGTTTCCTTCTGAATATCCTATATGCAGGACTTTTGGCCTTTTGAAATTTTGGCCTTTTGACCATTTTTATTGATTCTATGCCTAGACTCTTTTTACCCAATTTGAAACTTTTTATGCAGGACTTTGGCCTTTTGAATTTTGGACTTTTGACCATTTTATTAATTCTATGCCTAGAGTCATCTTTTTACCCAATTTGAAATTTTTATACAGGACTTTGGCCTTTTGAAATTTTGGAGTTTTGACCATTTTCATTAATTATGCCTAGAGTCACTCTTTTTACCCAATTTGAAACTTTTGATACAGGACTTTTGGCCTTTTGAATTTTGGACTTTTGACCTTTCATTAATTCTAGCCTAGAGTCACTCTTTTTACCCAATTTGAAACTTTTTTATGCAGGACTTTTGGCCTTTGAAATTTTGGACTTTTGACCACTTTCATTAATTCTATGCCTAGAGTCACTCTTTTACCCAATTTGAAACTTTTTTATGCAGGACTTTTGGCCTTTTGAAATTTTGGACTTTTGACCATTTTCATTAATTCTATGCCTAGAGTCACTCTTTTTACCCAATTTGAAACTTTTTATGCAGGACTTTTGGCCTTTTGAAATTTTGGACTTTTGACCACTTTCATTAATTCTATGCCTAGAGTCACTCTTTTTACCCAATTTGAAACTTTTTTCACAGAGTTTGATGTTTTTTTTTTTCAAAGAGACACCCTTTTCGCCAGATTTTTAGGACTTTATCGATCTAGTCAATCCTCTTTTTTTATCTCCATAGCTTCAGCCAGGAGACCCTATTTTAAGTTTTTCCTCAGTTTTTTAGTCATTTTTAGAGCATTTGTTTTACCCCATTTTATGGTTGTTTTTCTCAGTTTTTTGGCCAACTAACACCCTTTTTTCCTGGGTTTTTGGCGATTTTTAAAGAATGAATTAAACAACATTAGTCTCATATCTTCTTGTGGTTATAATTGTTCTAAATTTTATTGGAAATAAACAATATAAATGTAAAAAACAAAAGAATGTGCTTTTAACTTGCTTGATACAAAGGTTGAGGTTGCTTAAATTTCATTTACTTTTCGCTAGGATCTTAGTATTCACATACTAGATCCCACATTAGACTAGAAAAATAAATTTTTTCGTTAATCGTTGGTTTCGGGT
>JACGAQ010001209.1:0-67031 GCA_014119065.1 Orius insidiosus | reverse complement strand
TAAATTTTAACTTCCTTAAAAGAAAATTATTGTCATATCCTTTGTAGACGGTTTTTGGAATCAGGTTTTCCAGATGTATAATTCATTGAAATCTGAAAAACTGATTAATTGGTTTTTTCATGAAAGATTTGGATGTTAAAACCATTAAAAATTGAACCCTGTAATTGTTTCCTTCTGGCTTCACGTGTTTGAAATTTCACCCACGTAGTTTCACGTGTGGGGATTCGAAAGGGATGCCTTCTCTTTTTGATTATTTAAAAGAACATGTTCGAGGCGTGTAGGCCGAAAGAAAAAAAAACCTAAATAACTAATTTTATCGAATTTTCCTTTTTTCCCAAGTATAAAAAAGTTAAAAAGAAAAAGGATGGATTGTACTAAATTTTTTCTCTGCCCTTAGGCTCGGTTATAATTACTTGTCGACGAACACAGTAAATAAGGAGAGGAAAAGTTTCAAGAACTCAAAGACCTAAATCATATATTTTAAGTGGAGTTATACAGTTTGGAATGGGATTACAAAAAAGAAAAGTAATTCACTTTTTTTCTTCATTTAAATGATCTTTCAGTTTAAACAAATGAAATATCGTTCAAAAGGTCAAATTTGATGGTAATGTCGTAAACGATGGATAAACCCAAGGAACACCCCCCCCCCATTCCAGGGTTCCCTTCCGAGATTTGCAACCGCTAAACCAGATTTACCTTGCACGGAAGTGACTGCCGCCTAATCCAGTTTCTCATCCTCCCACTCTAAAGTATAATCTAATTTCGAAAGGATGCGACGTCGCGGAAGACATCCCGTCCCTACCCGTTATATCCCGACGATAAGGTAATTGTTAAACAGCTCCCTCCCCTTCCATCGATTCCCCGAAGATCCGCTTGGAATATTTTATAAAGATCTTTTTTAAGGTGACAGCAACTAATATATATTGTAAGCAAAGCAAAAGGGGAAGCATGGGTTAATTGATAACTCATAACCAACTTCGAAGAACTATGTAAACTATGACAGGCGAAAAGACTCCTTCCCATTAAGGAAAAATAGCATTTCTCTGAACAGAAAGGACCTTAGGCTGCTTGTGGGTATACTGAAGGGACATCCTGCTGGTATAACCTAAGAACAGGTATTACGTAGGTAAGGTGACCCTGATGAATATTCAGAAAGAACTGAAGATTGGCGTTGCTCAACTGCACCGGAACCGACATCAACTGTACCGGCGATCAACTGCACTGAAATGTCGAACATATCAACTGCACCTCTATTGGGCAATTGTGGTGCTGGTGGAAGGAATCGCCGACATCAGGTCCTCTAGACATCCTCTATTTCGCTTAGGAAGAGCAAAACCAGCTGTAGCCACTGGCTAACTTCATTTTCTTTGACCCTCTAGTCGGCAGTCAGCCCAAGCGCCTGAATCTTAAATCTTTCGCCACCACGATTGTGACAGATGAAACCGACAACATTACGAAGCCGAAAACATTACGGTGAAGATTGAGAAGTGCAGATGATATGCGACCATACCTGAAGTAAACAGTGCAGTCATTACGTTTACGTTTCACTAATTTCCTCCGCCGGTGCAGTTAATTGCCAGCCCTGAAGACGCGAGAAGGTAACTTCATCTGGAAAAACCTCACCTCACACTGGCTGACCTAAAAGGTCCCTGCCTTCTGGCGAGCTATACCAGTCTCCAGAATTAATCCCTAGAGCAGGGCCAGCACAGTAGACCAAAAGATTTAAATTCGCAGGGAGCCAATTTACTCAGGCTTCTTAGTAACTTGAGGGAATTTATCCACAAACAGGGGGTAAATTTTTTTTCCCCTCGCAAGCTCTGTTTTACGGTGTCGACTTCTCAGATTTGATCACAGTTGTTATTTAAATCGATTTGTACAAAATAATTAATAAGATTAATTTACCATAGTCTAAATAAATAAATTACGTATTTATAGGAGCTTTGATGATAATTTCCGTTTAAAATGGAGTCAGTCCTTTATTGGACATCGATAACACGCTCTACTGAATTTTTTACAACAGAGTATAAACAACGTAAAACATATAAGCACATAATATTCTGTTTTTACTGTATCTATAAACGTTTTTTTAGTGGGTGGGGGGTGAGGGTGGATTAAATAAAATTTGTATGAGTATACCTGTTGTGCGTGCCGGGTGCAAAGAGCCGTTATCGTCCCCCCACCCGTTCGCTTTGTAACCACTATTAAATTGATCAAAGGTTGTAAATAACCATAGGTAATTCACCTTATCTATTTACTCTTTCCCTTTTCGCATTGTTATCTCTGTCAATATCCGGTTCATTTTCGAGATTAAAGCTCTATTTACGACTCAATGATCGAGATAATTCTTTAGTAATGAGTTGCACCGTCAATAGTTTTTGGTCTAAAAAGCAAGATCAAAAGTTTAAAATAAAGTTAATTACAAAATTATTAATAAAAAGTTACTTTTTTTTTTTGTGGGAAAACGTCAGATCCCATCCTCTCTTTTATCTGATTCTTCCACCATGAAGAGCAAGCTGATTTCTAAAAGGGATTCAATCGTCCAGAATAAACTGGTAAACAACCAAGACATATAATTTTAGTCGGTTGGATCTTTTGGGCCACTGATTTATTATTAATTTCGGATACAATGTATAAACAAATTTTTATTTTTAATATCATGGTAACTGAGAAAACGAAATGATATGGAATATTAATGAAGTCTCGATCGAATTTTAAGACGTTGTGGTTTAATTCCGTTCCTCGAAAATGTATTTATTATTTAAAACGTCGGAATTTGGGTCTTCATAAATTTAAATTGCTTGATATTGTCTAAGGTTGTTCTTCCATCATTCAAAAGCCCACCCTCTTGACGTTCTGTTTACCCCGGAAAGTAATCACTGTCATTGAATTCGGACATTTCACCCTGAGTGGGATCAAGGGCTCTTCAACGTTTGACGTTCATTTGGGCCCCGCGCCTATTTACACGCAAAAGTAGTCTCAAAATATATTGTTTATTATAGCTTTGTAAGGAAGGAGTCAAATTCTTTTATTAAATATTTGAGTCAAGGGAGGGTCGTTTGTTATTTTCTCCCTTCATAAGTAGGTCGCAAGTCGTGCCAAGGTAGCGGCTCATTTAAGAAATTCAAAAGGGCGTGTCTTGTTTTTCCAAATTCCAAAGCCAAACATAAAAAAAGATGATTTATTCCTTTTATTAATCTTGATAGAGAAAGAATAACTTGGCCCCTTCAAAACTACGTTTTCAAGGCTGAAAATTCTTTTTTTTTTTTTTTTTTTTTTTGAAAATCCGAAAAATCTTTTCCTCTTTTAAAATGAAATTCCTCTATCAAACATTCGTTTATTTCCGTTTCGAAAGCCTATTTTCTTTTTGTTTGTATTTTAAAAAATGATTTGATTACGGAGAAAACTGAAAAATGCCTATCGGCGATTTTAGCTTTCCTGGAAAAAGAACAAATCAATTTTTAAAATTAAAATTGATCATCAAATCTGTCTGATCCATACCACCCAGCTTAGCCATAAGCCCTTTTTTTCTGAGGATAAATTTGCTTTTTTTTTAAATCAAGATTTTGGCGTTTTAATCCCTTTTTATTAGTTTTACTACTTTTTAAAATGAGATTTATTGCGATACCCTTGAGAGATGGTTTTTGTAAGTAGGTCTTCAGTATGCTAAAGTTTCATGTCGACCCTTGAGCGATTAAAAAAATTTTTTTCATTTTTTTCTCCTTCCGAAATTCACCAAAATGGTGATGTTTTCCATACTTAATACTCTTTTAATAATATGTAGGCACTTCTTTCTAGACTCTGGAGGATTAATGAAAATTACGTCGTTGGAATTGTAGGATTTGAGTTTAAATTAAAGTTTTCCGCTTTCCTCGTATATTCATCATGTTAAGTGACAGTTCAAAACTCATTTACTATCCACATAGATATGCAAGATTCAGAAAATCCGATAATTTTCCACCTCTGGTTATTTATTGCTCACGCCATCGTAAATATAAGAGAAAAACAAAAATTTTATTTTTTTCCTGTAAAAATTTGTGAGAACTGAAAATGTGATTCTGGTTGTGCGGTCTACACTGAAGTAGACAAAGAACTTCATTTCCTGCCTTGATACGAGTCTCTCTTCCCTTTTTACACCCGGCAACTGCATTGTTCTGTAATATCCACCCTCTATTTTATAAGATTTTTTTTAGTCATATTGTAATCCAAGTAAGCCAATAATAACACTTCAGATCAAAAGCAAATTTAATAGGTGGAGCTCCATCTTTGACCCGTTTGACGACAGGTGGTATGGTAATCCTAATGAAGGGAGAAACATCAGAGGCGCTTATTCACCCTTCAGTTAATAGATGACATCAATTATAAACACCATTGATTATGTTAATTTTTGGAGCAATATAATTTCCTTAATTTTCTCAGAATAAAAATTCCCCTTTGAAAAATGTACAAAACTTGAAACTTTTAACAACTTGCAATCGCATTGCTTTTAATAAAAAGCGAAGTCTATATTTTATCGAGGAAAAATTTCATTTCGTTTTAATTTCCATCGAGATCAGCGGGGCCTCTGTTGTGTTGAAAAGAAAAGAGGGTCGGGGAGGGTCTGCGAGGGGATTTCGCCGAGTCCGAGACGCCAGCTGTTTACAAAACTTCGAAAAGGCTCTCGACTCGCTAAAATAATTTCCCCTTTTGTCCGCGAGAGACCTACCCCTTCCCGCGACCGGAGTTTTAATTAGAAAATAAGTTCTATATCGAATAATTAATTACAAGGGTTGAAATGAAGAAACCCAGACGCGATTGTTGGCCGATATGAGAAAATCTTGACTTTCCATTGGAGTTATTAAATTTTAAACGAGAAAGTAGAAAAATAAATGTTTGTTGGTGCACCCATATTTTGTAAGTACAGTGAATCATTTTCGGAAAACTTCTAAGGAAAATTAAAACATCACTGTAGATCATCCCAATCCTTTTAAGGGACCGTTATACGTTATACCACTTGACACGTCGTCGCTTTTTTCTTTGCAGTTTTGCTCCACTTTTGCGAGAAAACTGTTGGTTTTCAAAAATTTTTATCTTTTTAATAGAACACATTTGTTTCTTGAATGCAAAAGATTTTTTTTTCTTTTCAAAAATCAAATAAATGTAGCAAATCAGACAAAAAAGTCACTTTTTTAATCATAATTTTATGATTAAAAAAAAAATCGATGAAACAGTTTGTATGTAAAGTTATGAGTGATTAATGAACCTAAAAGCTCAGAAAGTTTTTTCCTAACCACAGTCCATTTTTTGTAAGTTAGGAGCAAAGTCATAAATTTGATAAAATCACGGTTTTTAGCGTCGTTTAGTTCCGATTGATTTGCCTAGATTGCAGAGCACTAAAAAAAAAGAAAAAAAAATCTGATGATTTTTTTAAAATAGAAGCCTTGATTTTTTCGGTATGTAATAAAATTTCGATGTTCGGTAAAATGAAGGGTTTAACTAAAAATGGTAGGGTTTACCTCCTGAAAATTGAATCCCATTTTAATCTTAAAATTATAATATAATGAAAACAGTTTGCTTTTACTCTGGAAATTTACCTTAGCCGCATTTTACGGCCTTCGTAAGTTTAAAGAGTAAAAAATAAAGCTAATATAATTAACTGAAGGCTGTAAAAAGAAGAGAAATTTCCTTAAAAATCACCTTTAAAAAATGGGTAAAAAAATTTTTAGAAAAAAATGTTAAAAGGGGATAAATTATCAGAGTCGGACAGAATGAGTTATGATTAGGTTATCGCGAATATGGATCTAGGTTGGAGTATTTTGCGCGGGGGGGATAGACGTGGGGAGTCGGATTTGCATAGCGTTGGCTCATGGGGTGTCAGGTGTCAGTTTATTTGTTCGTATCTAACAGACATACGATTTTCACGATAGCAACGTTTTTCGTTTTTTTCCCCTCATTTCTTTGAATGGTGTACTCGGCAATTTTTTTTTATCATGAACAAACAAAAAAGTTGAAATTTTTCATAATTTAGTTTTTTCAGTAAGTGTGGAAGTTGTCAAAAACGTCGGGTTGGCCCCTAATTAAATGGTTTCCAAACAAGTTCGGGCCGTAGTTAGTCGCTGAATAATGCAAGTGTGAGTTTCGGGCGTGGGGGCACCAACCGCTCACTACCTCCCCGATCTTCCATCACAGCTACCAGTCGGAAAGTGAACTTTGTCAAATACTCGTCAAAAGTTTTAATGACTAGAACACTCATAGGGTCTATACACAAAACGGCTCCCTTCAAATTCTACCATTGATTTTTAATTTTGGGAAATCTTTCGAATGCAATAAGGGGCTTAGGTTAGGCGGGGCGTAGGGTCTCCCGAGGACATCAAATCCACGCTTTTTGGGAATTCAATATATAATTTTTACTGTTTAATTTATGGAACTAAAATATTTTGAAAAGCTGTATTAACGGAAAATCAAGAAATGTGCCAATAATGATCATTTAGGTAAGAATTCGGAGGAAAAAATCAGGTTTAAAATCGATCATTATTTCATCTCTAGAGAAATGAGTAAAGCGTTGAAATTAAAAACCTGTTTTTTAAACTTTTCTAATAAGTACCCTTTAGTAATAAAAAGGAGAAGCCATCGTTTTTGAAGCAGGGAAAGGGTTTTGGATTCGGATGAAAGGAAAGAGAAAGAGGGAGAGAAAAAAAGGGGGTTCTTGGTTTTAGCTAGAGGGTGTTGAAGAATTAAATTCCTTCGGACCTTCCTTCACCATCGCCACTCTTCTCCGCTAACAAAGGGCCTCCACTGAATTAACGTATATTACAGAAGCCTTTATTTGAATAGGGCACTCGACCCGACCACTTCACCTCGATAGGCAAGATTTAATCACGTTTAACTAAATTGCTTCCCTTTCCACCGCCTTTCAGGCTTTTCATTTCAAAATCAGGTTGTTTTGGTTATCTCATAAAATATTTATTGATGAGAAAAAAACGGTCTTTTACCTCTGTATTTTCAATTATATTTTTAGTGTCTTGTGTAATAAATTTGGAACAGAAATGAATTATGTATGTGGCTTTCGAAAATGGAAGCATATTGGGACTGTCGGTGGTTTTAAAGATGCCCGGGGGTATTAAAGGGGGAGGGGGGATTAGGAGGTGGGAAAAACCCTTGAGACAATATATCCCTCAAATATACAATCCGGGGAATACATGAATACAGGATATCTGGGCCCTGGGAAGCCTTCATACCCTCCGTGTTGGCTTAAACGCCGTGAAAAGAGTCGGAGGATTACTTTACTTTTTATTTATGGCTTCTACCTTTTCCATGATTGTTTTACAGGGAGTCTTACCGCTTATAAACGGATAAAAACCCCTTTCCCAACATCAGTTTTTTTTATAGCACGTATTACCGTTTAAAATTCATAAAGATTTTCAATGAAAAGCCGACAGACTAAAAAAGAACCCAATTAAAAATTACTAAAATTAAGTATCCTTTTGGAGGAAAGACGGAGAGAAATTTTTTTTGACTAACCGTAAAAGATATTTCTCGGACAAAAAATTAAAGAAACCCCCAAAAAATGAGGTAAAAATCGTTCCTCTCAGCTCAAAGATAGGGGAAAACGATTGAAAATCTTATATAATGGGGATCTCTGGGCAGAAAAACCGTGGGGCAGTCCTTTTGCCCTAAAAGCAACTCGCCCTTATCCAACCCGATCTGCAGTAGCAGGGACGGTAGATTTCTTTTCTTTGGTAAAACGAAAATGCTCAAATCTCCTGATTTATTCACAGTAAAATTCAAAACACTTTTTAAGTTCTGGTTTGAAGAGTTTCCAACGAAAACTTCCTTAAAGAGAAGTAACAATATAGGAGGGGGAAGTATAGCGGAGGGGACGTACAACGGAGGGGGAAGTATGACGAAGGGGGAAGTATAAGGGAGGGAAGTATAAGGGAGGGGAAAGTTTTTTTTCGAAAAATTTTCCAAGTTTTTTCAAAAAATTTAATAAGTTGTTTTTTTAATTTTCCTGTTTTTCTTTTTTTTCGGGTTTTCTTTTTTAAATTTGCGCTTTTTTTTCGAACAATTTTTTAAGTTCTTTTTTTCGAAAATTTTTTCAAGTGTCCAGCTAGATATAATGGGCTCTTTCGCCTACGGATGTGCCTCTCTTAATGGGTAGAAGTACGAAATTTCTCCCAACTAAAAAAAAATAATAATTAAAAAGTGGCGATTTTTTAACACCAAAAATCTGTAAAAAATATAAGCAGTAATTGGTGAAAATTTGGTGAAATTCGTCACAAGCGAATCGCGATTGCATCCAGATGTTTCAAATCTACTCGCGACTCTTCTTAGCTATCCGCGCATCAACAATATCAAGTTGAATTGGAAGTTCAGTGTACCAGGTATTGTGGATTTAGGCCCTAAGCAATTTTAAGCAGCAGATTTTACGCAATTAGCACAACTATGTAAGCAAACGCCACGCACGCTCTGCCACCCCTTTCTCATGATATATGAGCTATTACCAATAAACAAAGAAGTAAAAAAAATAAAATATGCACATAAAACTCCTAATCTGCCGTAGCTCGATCACCAACTTATACAAAGAATAAAAAAAGGCTTGAATAAAAGAGTCATTTGAGAAAACGATAAAAACAAATATAAAAAAATAGGGGAGCATTAGGAGGTTATAGTGCTTGATTCGACCAATCTGTCCCGTGGGCTTATATCGATTATGCCATCAGGGTCTCGGTCTTTGAGTATAATAAAGCAATTCGTTATTAACCTTGCCTGTCGAGGGAGGGAGCAAAAAAGGTCTGTATAATCCAGGTATGATGTGACCAAGACGTATTCCGACATAAAACGATAATTTACCCGACTTTTTGTAGCGTTTAAGCAGATAATGTTTGGGAATTTTAAAATCGATTAAGAGATTTCGAGAAGACATGAACGGAAGCCGAAAATTCCTCGTTAGCTGTGAACGGGTGACGACAAAGAGCCTGAATTATCAATACGCCTGGGTGGAACTAATTATGTTGTGTTTCGTACAATGGGCTACACGGTTTGCAGTATCCCGTCACCGCCCCTCATAACATACGCAGTCTAATTGTTCACAAACAGAATCCTCTAGAGGTTCAACCCTTGTATACACACTCAGGCTCTCTAATAGATATTTGAACGTGTTCTTCTCAGACATTCACATATCAAACTGAACCGAAACGCCAATTTAATTAATTTTCAAATTAAAAAAAAAAAGAATGAAAAACACAGAATGGGATATCGATTTGAATTCATCACTCGAATATCACTCTCCAGCATCCTCGTCCAATCTACAAGTACGAATTCATTAAAAAGCCTGTTTTCCCCTTTAAATATTGAAGTTCAAAAGAAATCTCTTCTTTCGCTAAATAAATGTGGTACCAGATGTGTTAGGTTGGTAGAAGTGGAGGCCTTCCGACGAAAGGAACTGCTCAAAAATTCTCTCGTTGGCTTATTATATTTTCAGCAAATGATTTTTTCGTTTTTTAAATTGACATCCGGAGTTTTTGAGAAATCGTTAATCTCTTTTTTTAATTATCTGATATCAATTAAAAATGTACAAAGGCATGAAATTCTGATTTAATTACCAAATAAAAAGTTTTTTTTCTTTTTTTTTCCCGCTCAGTCTGAGCGATAGAAGTTTTTAAATAATAAAGGACTAAAGTTTCACCAAGTTCAAAAAGTTAAAGCATCAATTAACTCGGTGAATGATAACCGGGATTACTTGTATGAAGAAAAGTTAACTTTTTGTAATTATATTTATAAAAAAATTTAAATCTAAGTTATGTAGGTACATAATTTTATTTTATTTTTTAAATCTTTCTAAACTGAACTTGTGGGCGGAGGATTAGAGTTGAAATCTTGTGATAGCTTCAAAGGGGTGGAAAGTTGATATTTCTCTTAGACAGAATTACATTTTAACTCAAATATTCGGCCGAAATCAACTCTGAGGAAATACATTCGTGTCAATTTAAAAACTTCAATTTACATATTTGAAGATTTTTTAACCTAAAAGTACTAGTCTGGAGCTGGCCCCGACGGGAACTTCCTCAAAGAGAAGTATCTATATAGGAGGGGGAAGTATATGGGAGGAGAAGTATAACGGAGTGGGAAGTATGTGGGAGGGAAGTATAACGGAGGGGGAAGTATAACGGAGTAGGAAGTATAATATGGGAGGGGAAGTATAACGGAGGGGGAAGTATAACGAACGGGGAAGTATAACGGAGGGGAAAGTATAAGTAAGGGGAAAGTATAAGGGAACGAAAGTATAAAGGAAGGGGATGTATGTAGGGAGGAAAAGTATAAAGGAGAATTTTCCAAGTTAGTTTTTTCGAAAAATTTTTCGGGCTTTTTTTTTTTTTTTTTTTTTTTTTTTTTTTCGAAAAATTTTCTAAGTTCTTTTTTTTGAAAAATGTTCTAAGTTTTTTTTGTCCGAAAAAAAATTTTTTTTTTTTCAAAAAATTTTCAAAGTTTTTTTCGAAAAATTTTCCGGGTTTTCCTTTTTTTTTTTTTTCGAAAAATTTTTAAGTTCTTTTTTTCGAAAAATTTTTAAGTGTCGAGGTAGAAATAATGGGCTCTTTGGCCTAGGGATGTGCCTCTCGTAAAGGGTAGAAGTACGAAATTTCTCCCTACTAATAAAATAGTAATTAAAAAGTGGCAATTTTTTTGAACCAAAAATTCTTAAAAAATATAAGGAGTAATTGGTGAAAATTTGGTGAAAATCGGATTAACGGTTCGGCCGCAGCGAATTTTTTAAAATTTCAAACAGACATATCTCCGCCATTTTTTCGAAATTCAAAAATCCCCCTCGTTACATTCTTCTTCACCGGCTAAAGAAATTTTGGTGAAAATCGGATGAAAATTGTGGCCGTAAAGTGTTCCGGAAAAAAATGCTACGGACGGCCGGCCGGCCGGCCGGCACCACAGACAAAGTTGAGATCGGTAAAGATCAATATTCGATTTGACCCTCCGGGGTCTGGAAGACCCTTCCCCAAAAACCCGACGTCGAGGGTATCGCAATAACTTCTTTAAGGAAGTTAACTAATTTCCGAAGTTGAGTTTGAAAGGGCGTCAAAATCGCCTCGAATTTGGTGAAATGTGGACTAATGGTAGGATGGACGGCCGGCAATACAGACAACCACAGGATTGAAATGTTTTTCAACAACAAAATTGCATACCTTGTTTTTTAAGAAGAATTATTTTCACGTATTACCTGAAACAAAAACAAAACATAATTAATTAAATTATTGATTTAAATTTTTTTTTTGTAAATAACGTGATCCAATTAACATTTTATAATCTTAATCGTGATGCATTCATAATTTATGACTAGGAATACATTCACAGTTGTCTCACGAATATCATTTTTACCTGAAACATCATGAAATATCGCGTTTTTCCTCCATTTTTTCCCTAATAGCAACGTTGTATAACAAAGAAATTTTGTTTTTAAATTAATATTTTCCTAGGATTGAGGAAAAGGAATTCCAGAAGGGTAGAAAATTTGAACATAAACGAAATGTACACTGTTTCAATTAAATAGAAGAGGGTGGAGGTAATTTTCTCTCTCCGCAGAATCCTCTGTATTAATTTTATCCAGACAATTGGGCTCTACTACTATTAAAACGTACGTAAGGGGCTTTTGTGTTGATTTTATATTAAAATATGAACCATTATATGAAATTCTATGGAAACTTTAGCTACTATGAAGGGAGGGGGATAAATGCAGGAGAAAAAAAGGCTAAGCCATCATAGCGTGAATTGACTGGTAATCCTTTCTCCCTCCTTCCAGGATGATGATTTTTAACTATCAGAATATAACGCTAGAAAAATCATAACTCCTCAAAGGACTCCTAGATAATTTTATAGTTTAGCCAAAATTTAAGTTTGTTAGGAGTTCTTATTAAGGTGATTGAATTTTTAATTAAGTAAAACTTGAATAAAAAATGTTTTTATTTTTTAAGTCTTGAAGAAAGTTATAATGGTTTTTGTTTTTTCACGTTGTCGTTTGTTAATTAAATTGCGTAGCTAAGCCACAAGGGGTCGCCTGTAATTACACGAGGAACAAAACCGTTACCGTGTCCGGAGCGAAGGTAAGTAAAGTCGCGGGGAGCGATCCTTTCGTTAAAACAACCGTGAGCGGTACAGATTGCTTGCGGGGAAAGCCGCCGACCCGACCCGCCCCTCCTCCTCTCCAAACCTAAACTTCACGAATGGAATGCGCTGAAGGGTCGGAATTCGAGGGGAGAAATATCCGTTTGCGAATGGGCGGAATGCAAAGGAGAGAAAACGGCTTTGTCCTATTTTCTATTCTATTGTTCCTCAACTTAAAATAAAAGCGAACGGGACATAAACGTCAAATCACAAAATTTTAACAATAAAAAAATTAATTTTAATCAATAAAAATCATTAAATCAAATCTCCGACGCAGTAAAAAACTGCCTCACACCAACCCTTTGATTTACTCAAATAAAAATACGAGAAAAACGGGAGCGTCTTCTCCATCCAATATCCTATCGTCAACCCCTCCTCCCACCAAGAGTTCTCACCCCAAAATTGATAACAAACACCGAGAGAAACTTTAGCAGCTTTTAAAAACACCTAAAAACTTCTCTCCTGTCTTTAAAAAATTAATTTCGAGCGATTTTAGCCTTTAAAAAAATTCTGAAAGCAGAGTTCTAAATTAAAGATGGCTATCAACAAGACTTATATTCTAAGCTTATTTAAATATAATAAAACGCTAATTTTAATCTTGTAGTTTTTCGGCAAGCTCACAAATGGGTATTAAAATTTCAACATAAATTAAATTTTTTCATTTTTATAATTAAAATATACAAAAAAAAGAGGCATATTTTTATGTTTAAAGGTTAAAATTAGAAGTTATTGTAAGTTTATTGTATTAATTTCTGGGCCATTTACGCCGAATGTTAGTCGATACAGCAACTCGAGAAGCGCTAACTTGGCTGTTCAAGCCTACCTGATAGGGCACGTAGCCCGAATGACTTATTGAATATTCAGGGTTAGAAATTTGCGTTATGAAGACAGAAAATTCCGAAATTGCGTCGGATTTATAAGAAAAAAAAAAAGAAAAAGTTGGCATTCTCGTTTTACTCCCCTTGGGAATCTTTTAGCATCCGGAATAAAATGGAGAAGAAAATAAAAGAGAGAAGGCGCCCCAAGGGGTCCACATCGCCAAAGTATAAACTAGTTTTGCTCTCTTGGTTTGTCGGTCCAATTAGCCCTAGGGTGAAGGGAAAAAACACCCCGAAAGATTGATCAAAGAAAAGTCGGAATTCGTTTTAAAAGCGCTTTTTCTCGTGTGTGTGAGAGCGTTTCGGATCGTAGATAACTATCTCAAGTGATTTTCTTCTCAAGTTCTAAACGACTTCCTCAGCCTCACTTCTTTTCCCACCCTCCACTCACTCCGACAAACACTTGCCTTTGATAAGATTAATTAAAGCTTGGAAAAGTTCGACCTAGACTGGAGAAACACCTCTTTTCAACCCCCCACCCCACCTTTTTCGCCTTAGGAATTTGTCAACCTTATCAAGGAAGGCTTCCGTTTTTGCTCGTTCACTCAGCACTTTTCATCCCTCCCATCGTCGAAATCCTGACAAATACCCACAAATTCTTTATCATCTTAAAATTAAATCTTAAAATCAAAATTTCAAAAATATTTAGGAAAAAAAGAGGACAAAAAAACAGGTTTAATTTTTTATAAAACTTTTTTATTTTGATGAATAAACTAAAAGCGGTATCTCAATCCCCACCTTTCCCGCTTTAGAGAAGCTTGAAAACCGCTTATTTTAGTCCAATAAACAGAAATAAGTTTTCAGGTATCCTTAAAAGTGTTTAAACCTAATTTTTCTTTAGAATCCAACGGACCGAATTTTTATTCTGAGTCAAAGGAAAGGATTCCTTATTAAACTTAGGAAATAAAAAGAGAGTTTTAGGCCGCTAAAAATTGTGGCCATATTGGAAGCTGATAAAGGGATATTTTTTGTTTTAGAGGTATACAGAAACCTTAAAAAAAGGTATAACCCAAAAAAGGGATATTTTAGGACCGGTTTCGGCTTATACACCTCATCAGGTTAACTTTCTTCGGATATCCCTCTCTCAAATTTTTCTGCAGCAATAACTGCACGGTATTTATCCGAGTACAAGGGAAGGTAGAGAAGAGCAGCCTATTGCCATTGTATCTACCGCACCCCTAACCTACCAGGATAAATGAAACATATATAAGCTAGATCGAACATGCGTGAGTAGTTCTCAGGGGAAAACGTTTTGTATTTTACTTTTGTAGATTAGATCTGTTTATAGCTGATGTACATTCGGTCGTAATGCCTTCTGGTCGTTCTATTAGGATAATTGCACTTTGCGATCCGCTCTCTCTCTGGGAAAAGGGCGGACTCGAAGTCTGTCCGATAGCGCCCCTCCCATTAATTACGAACAGTTTAAGTAGACTTAATGGCTTCACAAATGAAATAGAAACAGGGCCTAACCCCAAAAACCAAGCCCCATCATCATCCCGCTTTGATCAACTTAAGTGCTTACTCGTTAAAAAGAGAGTTTTTAAAGGTAGAGTGGGGAATGTGTGAAATAAAAGTGTTCGGTTAAGTGAATCACAAATATTTTGATAAGTCGAAGGAAATCCGCAGATTATAACGAACCGGGTTTATGATGTGTAAACCGGCGAGTTAAAAACGCCTTGGGGAACCTGCCAAATGACTCCTTTGGCAAACAGACTCAGTTATGATTTCCTTTTCAAATAAAAAAAAATTGTTTACTGTGATTTTATTTAAATATTCAATTATAAAAAACCCCATTTCGTTTAAATAATTTTTAATGATTTTTACGAGTAAATGGACGTCAAGGATTAGTGGTAACAAGAAAAGATCAAAATTGATAAAAGTTAGATATTCGGTCCTTCTAGCAACACTTAACTAATTTTTAATTTGAAAATTGATTTCCTCTATTTCGTAAAAATGGGCGTACCGTGATTGCGCACTTTTTTACCTGCTCCAACATTCAGGCACCGTGATTGCGCACAGGTAAAAACTATTGGACACCGTGATTGCTCATGGACATAAAATTTTAGACACCGTGGGCGTTTTTATTAATTTTTTGGTCTTTTTGAAAAATTCCTTGGGAAACCCCATATAAAAATTGTTTGAAAACCAAAGTTATGTTTCATTTCTTTTATTTTTATTTTTATACGGGTCACTTTAACTTTTAGATCGATCACCAAAAAACCACTAAAATCGTCGTATTAGATCCTTCAAAGTATAAAATCCGTCCAAAAAGTTTTTAAAGCCTTTCGCCCCTGGGGGTTTGGGGTCTACAATGGGCCACTTCAGAATCCTACAGCTTCGGTTTAATTGCAAATCACGGACGAGATCTCGGTGGGCGTTGGAAGGGTTGGATTTGCGAGCACAATTTAGTTTCTTGGAGGCGGACGGGGGTGGTAAGCGGTGAGGAGGAAGGGAATACTAACGTTTTATTGCGTTTGGCAGGCGAGAGGGGAGGGAAAAAAGAGTTTCGGCCTGTAATTCCACCATATTGCGACCGTTTCATTGCCTACTTATACCCTCTTCTTTTATTTATTAGCTATTTAACTACCAAAATAATTAGATATTCACATCTAAAACAAAAATCTTTCGACACATAAGTATTCTAAATAGTAAGTATTTTTATAGATTATCATCTAACTCATCAGTAATGTCATTAATATATTACCTGTAAACAAGCGTTTCGCGCGCCGCCAAGGGAGCTTGGAAAACGGGAGCACGGGCGCTTCATCTCTCCTCAAATTTTCTTTTGTCATACTAAACCCGTAAGACTTGGCGGTCATGTTGGTTTAGTATCTCAAGCGCCTCGATTTTCAAATAGACCCTGATTTTGTTATAGGTAGGCCTTTTTTTTGGAAGAAAATTTTTATCGCATTAATAAAAATTAAATTTAAGAAAAAGGACTCACGCTAACGCCCCTAGCCACTTAGCCATTGCCCCCCTATCACCCAAATTTTGCTTAACGCCCCCAGGGGGGCGGAACTGCCCCCGTTGAGATCCGATTTAGCTTTTCCGTTTTATTACTTAACTATTATTTACATTGAAAGACATATTTTAAATTTCATTTATTACCTAATTTTTTTTTACAAGAGGGTTTTTGTCGAAATTTTTTAAATTGTATAATAAAGTTATTATTTGAAATGTTTTTCTGCTTTTGCCATAAAAATAATTTTAATTAAATATCAAGGTATTAATAAAATATGAAAATTGACATGAGGATTCATAAAAATAAATGAATTAAAAATGGAATTATCAAAAATGTTTATATAAGAAAAAAAAATCGACACTTAATTATTTTCAATAGGTAACGAAAAAAATTAATTAAAATTATTTTTCAAAGGGCATGAAATTTTGTTTTGAAACAAAATCCGGGGGGAATAATTATTTTTCCCACTTCACTTTTGCGATTAATTTTTTTTCACATTAAGTTGATTAAAAATTGTTTTTAATGACGTTTCACACCATTATAAGCGACCTTTTTTCGCCGTAAAAATTGAAAAAAAGTTAATGAATATTAAATCTCTTCAATTTACCAACGTTTTTCCCGCGAGTACGTTTAAGCCGGCATTCGGTCAGTTTTAGGGGTAGAAATTCCAATTAAAAACTATGACGCTATTCATAATTATTTTTTTTAAATCGTTCATTTGCCGAGATGATTACAGGACTTAACAGAAAACGTTTCATGAATTAACCATTTGAACCGTTAGACCATTAAGCTTAACGATCTTAGACTTAAGGGCCATTTTGTTCTAATATTACTTAATAATTAAATAAGCTTCAAAGAATTTTAATAGCCTTAAGAAGCCTCATCAAGTTTAGGTTTTTGAGGAGATTAAGTCTTTTATGATGTAAAATCTTTAATTCTATTCGCTAGGACTTTCAAAATGATGATTTCTTTAATTTTAACAAATCGTCGCGTTAGTTCTAACACCGGCTATCTCATTTTTCCTAGGTTTTCAGGAGAGCAAAAATGCGGATTAATTTCTCATTGGAATCATCACCTGTTGGCTATATCGTAAACTACGCGTTTTCTGTTGGTAATAGGATTAAACTACCAACGGAATTCGATTCTCCACAAAAACCATCAGAAACAATGCCAAACTGCAAATTGATACAAAATGAGATAGCCGGTGTTAGGACTACGCTACGAAAAAACAAAAATTTCGGCTAGTTCATAATAAAATCTGTAATTTTTCTGTAAGAATCCCGGTGAGATATAATTGCGAGGAATGAAATAATATGCAAGAATATCGAGAAAAACGGATAAAAAAATTAAAGAAAAAAGGGTTAAGTGAGGGAGGATGAACGAAAAGAAGAGATTGTAGAGAGTAGGGAAAAATAATGCAATAGTCTACCAGGTGCCTATCACGGTGAAATCAGTTCTTTTCAAACTCTCTCCCTCGATAGCTTTTAATCTCCAAAATTCCAATTGTTCTCATGGGTATTATTCCAAAAAATTATAAAACTCGGTCAGAAAGCAAGAAAGAACTGCGAAATATCGGGTAATTGAGGGGTCTATTGAAAAAAAAAAAAAAAAAAAAAAAAACTTGCGGAAAACGACTGAAACTTTCAGAAATGTTGGGTTCTTGGGCCTAATGCCCAGGAAAACGGCCTAAGATAAAGTAATAATAAGTAGAATGTAAAGGTAGAGTCCCTAATAGATAACCCTAAATAATAGGTTTATGAGAAAATTATTGAAAAACCGATGAAATTCCGGATAAAGGGGGGTTTCTTGGATGAAAAACTAAAGATGGAAAGAAAACTGCAAAAAATCGGGTATTCGAAGGGCTGGCTCTCTTGGCTTAAAACTTGACGAAATCGGCGTAAAATATGCCATTTCGGTTCTTTTCCTTCGTCTCATTCATAATTGACAACGATTTTGAAACTTAGGTTGTTAAATTTGTTTTTCCGATTGAACTAAACCTTTTTCCAAGAAGTAATTGCATTAGTAAAGAGTTAATCACCTGGCGAAACGTCGAACTGATTACAGAGCGGAAAAATTTCCGTGACTTGAATGCGTGATAAATTCAACTTTTTCCCTGACCTTATCAGATACCTTATTGAATCCTTATCGTCTATGCATTGGCTATACTAGGGAATAATTGATGCGCCATTCCCAAGGCGGGTATAATGTCCTTGATTCAAACCTTCCTCACCAAGTATCTCAGATTGGCTTATTTAAAATGAATTGGATTTTCAGATTGCCAAAAAAGAAAGTGGGTGGAGGACGAAAAAAAAAAGTTTGACATTGTTCAAGGGTGTTTTTATGAAGGTGCACTTAAACAAAAGTTCAAAAAGGGTATAACACACACTAGAAAAGCCCCAAGTTAATAGTAGACCACTTGGAACTTTTCTTCCGAACAGTTTTTGTTCTTGTTTATCCAGTTTCGTCTTTAACAAGGTGCCGCTGACTTTTACGTCCGTAATATACAAGCTTTTTTTTATAACTTGATCGAATGTTTTATTGGGGAAAAAGAAAAAAAATTGTAATTTAAAAGGAGGCCTTTTTTTCTGGGTCTTTTCTTCTTACCTATTCGACGTCGCCTTTTCTCTTGATGGATGGATCATACATCAATTCTCATTTTTCTCAGGCTAGCGAGCACCGAGGAAGACCCACGGATCAATACAGGACATCTATTATTGAACAAGGGCCTTTTCTTTCTCCTTTTTTTTCTCTCCACCCCTTTCCCTTTTCTGTGGAGTTTAGACCCTGATTTGTAGGTCAGGCAATTTTATCAATCGACGACCTACTCTGCATCGAGCTTGGAAACTCGTTTGGAAATCGTTAAAAAATTCAACGTTTCTAAAGTTAAAACAAAAAGTCAATCAATATTATTATTTTTTCTGCTACATTCTAATGAAATGTTTTTTCAAATAAAACGGCCCCCCATTTTTTTCAGCGACCACTATTTGATTTTTCGGATATAAATAATCTCAGTAATAGATCTTCCAAAACTGACATGTGTAGGTAAAATACGATAGTTTGTAGAAAGGATCTTTATCTCAAAAGGCTGTCGAGGCGTCAGTTAAGGCCCTTCATGTTGCCACTTGTCCATGATGGATTGCTTTCTCTCGTTGAAAACTCGCATGAAAATAATATTTAAAATTAAAAATAAATAAAAACACAACTTTTAGTCAAAATAAAACTTGATAAAAATTAAACATAAAATTAAAAATAGTTATTATCAAGAAGCTAATCTCGAACTGGATCAAACGTGTTGAAAACACACTTCGAGCAAGTGGTTTTCCACACCCTTTTCTTCCTCCTTATAAGTTTAATTGATGTCGGCAAACGGAGACTTAAGTTTAAGTTGACACGTTGAGAAGGGGGACCCGAAAACAAATAAAAAAACTTCAGGTTCCTCAATTAAAACACTCTCGGAAAGTGCGTGTTGATCTTTCCGCAAGGTCGCACTTGTGAAAGCATTTAACACTCCCTCAATTTGACTCTTCAACATAATTATTCCACAATCTACTTGACTAAACCTTGAAGACTCCTCCAAATTTGAAGGTAAGGGCGATGGATTTTTTTTTCTAAGGCTAGACATGCCATTTTCAAAGACTCAGGAGGGTATCGCGATAACATCCTTTTTGAGAAGTTAAAAATCAATAAAAATAGTGCAAAAAACCGGTTAAAATGTGGCAAAAATGGGGGTTTTTTAGACAAAAAACGGACTAAAATGGCGTGTTCACGGGACATTTCTGGGAAGAGTAGCCAAATTCAAAATTGAGAAGCAGGGACATAATATTATAGACGCCAAAGTGGTAATTTTTGGTGCTACCCTAACAAAAATTAGGGGTTTTTTCTTCAAAATTTAAAAAAAAATGTGACAAAAAAGAGTTTTTTCAACCTAATGACAGAAAGAAATTCTCGGATATCCGAAAAAAGAGGATTCAAGGCTCAGGGAACGAGGAGAAACGCCTGAAAATTCCGTAAAGGGGGTTTCTCTGTCCAAAAAACCAAGTAGAATTCCAAATAATCCGATAAAAAAGAGGTTTTATCAGTCAAAAGAACATTTGTTATTGTGATACCCTCCGAGTTACTTACTTTCTACCCAGAAAGTACCTACTAGGTACCTACTTTAAAAGAAAAAGAAAGAAAGATTATACTTAGCTCATAATTGGATATTCATAAAACAGCAGCTGTTTACTCGGTTCAGCCAAATGTTTTATTGACCACAATATTTTATTGTTATAGTTATCAAATATTTGTGATTATTATTATTATCTAACGCTCTGTCGCTTGAAACGAGATCCCCCTCATTATTGATTCCGGGTGATGTTCGAATTTCCTTGGGCAAACAATGAGGTTTAACGTAACCCATGGCAACACGCGTTCGTCATTTTCGAGAAAAGACAAAAAAGAAACCATCAAAATGCTCAACCTCTCAACCGCATTTTGAGATAAACTTGATTGCCTATTCGGAAACCAAAGAAAACCATAAAATATTTAAGTTTATTGGGTAAAGTTTAATATCGAAACTTTCCTCAGTACTGTTTAAGTTTCGAAACGCTTTCTAAATAATTTTAAATTGCACGGAGATCGTCTCCCATTGAATCAAAATTCCTCCCAACACCTTTCTTATCTCTCCCAACTTCCATCAAAACTAAAAGACATAAAAACTTTGTTTCTACTTCTTAGTTTAAACAATTGAATAATATTTTGATTTTGAATAATTTAAAAATAATATTTTCCAAAATTTCTATAGTTTATAAAAAATAACTTTGAAAAGTTTTTCTTTTTTATTTGAAACTTTTCAAGATTGACAGGATATTTATCATTACTTCAAAACGATAAGAATGGAAAAGTGATCTTTGAAAAGGTATCAGGCACGAACAGTCTTCAAATCGATAAAAAAAAACCTAAATTTTTTAAAAATCATTGTTTATTTAATTCGCGATTGACTTTCCAGTTTGAAATAACTAACATCAGCCCACGCAACTTTTCGCTTTTTTATCATTAATAATTTCCCGAGTCGAAAAAGTTTCCCTCCTCTATAATTAGGACACCTCTAGGCCAATTCATTATATGAAATACCGTTCATTTCATAGGGCATTAGACTTGTCGATAGAAAAAAAATTCTTTCCTATAAAATGTGAACCCCATATGGGGAATAAACGGTGAACGTAATTTTTCAAGAGAAGTAAAAATGGCACATTCAGAACCCAGAACATTCATTCCGGCATAAATATCGCTTTTTTTATACACGGATGAACTTATTTTTTTTTTTTTTGTATAAAAGTTAACAAATCATATACTGAAAGTTTATAGAATAAATTGCGTATTAAAGATAATTGAGAGAGAGAACGATATTGCCGAGATGAGAAAATTTCGAAGAAAGTGCAATATGTGACATAAAAGAGAAACAATAACGCTTAACCTTTATAACTCTATTAGGGAAGACATATTATGTCTCGAAATAAAAACTCACTCAAAGGGAACTTAATGGTGTAATACCCTAGACAGACGATTTATTTTAAATAAGTCTGGAAGACATTTTTATATACATCAAGGGGCATAAGAGTTTTTATCGATCATGAATTTGTCCTACAGTTTTTTCCCGGAACACCTAACTATTACCCGAATTTTCGAATTTTTACTGAACCTTCTTTATCAGGGATTTGTCAAAGGCGCCCCCCGGTATTGGATAGCCGATATTTTGAGTTTATTAATAAAATTTTGGCATTTTAACAATTACTGTAATTTTTTTAATTTTAAACTTTTTTTACGGTCTTTTGACAACACTCTAAAACCATTTTGAAATTGAGGCGCTCCGAAGACGAAGGGCGAACTCGACAAAACGTAGTTTCGAGATATTCGCATTTTAAAGTTTTCTGTTAAGGGCGAACTCGACAGAAAAGTCACTCTCTGGAATTTTCGTGGCGAGATTTTAGAATCATCATAGAATCATCATAGAATCATAGAGAAAAGGGTTTTTTAAAAATCACCAAATCTCGAAAAAAAAAAAAAAATTAAATAAAAAAGGTTGAGAGTAGAGCTTTGCCGCATATCGGTTTTTACGTATTTTAAAGGGGAAAAAAGGGGAAACTCAATATAAAAATTACATGGGTGTATTCTTCAAAGGTCTAGAATCTGAAAATGAAAAAAAATTTGTCCGATGTCGAGTTCGCCCTTCGTATTCGGAGCGCCTCAATTGTCTTCCCCCGTTTTTGGTCCAAAAGGCCAGAAACTTTATTTTTTCCTCCCACATTTTGGCGTTTGGGGAAGAGAACTCCTATTTTTAAGATTTTCAAGCTCCAACTTTTACGTGACTTTAGAGAACTTCAGTCATTTTTCCGACAGAAAAACAATTTTTTCTAAATTTTTAAATTACGTCAATAGAGTTCATGTTTCACAGAATACGTCATTTGAGGATCATCCTACGTTTTAAAGGGTAATCCGATTTTAAGGTGTTTTCGTAAGTTTTCTTAAGTTTTTGGACGACAAAATCCATTTTTATTGAAATCTTGTTCGCTTTCATCGATCTTCTGATCAAAAAACGCTTTTGTTAGTTATTTACTTTAGATTTTCCAAGAAACACCCTTTGAAGAAGATAGATCCAAAAGGAAAACAGTAAGACCGGTTTAACATATTTCCCAGAAATTTATTATTATTTTTTTTTTAACCAATATAAAAATGAAGGGTTGAAGGAGGAAAAGAGCAGGAACACTACACTCGAGTGCGTTAAAGATTTATGTCAGAAGCAGAATGAGGAAAAACGAGAGATGAATATTTTTGCAATAATTGCAATATTTTAATATTGTTAAAATGCAATATTTTAATATTTTATTTATTACATAATATTATTTTACTATATTATATTTTAAAATAATTAGTATTGCGCTTATCAACATATAACTACAAAAAGAACAAGTTTATCACAAAAGGTAAATAATATTGCTCGACGTAACATCTTTCGCCTAAATGAAAAAAAAATAATAATTTTTTCCTAAGGATTTTTTTGGGACCTCTTCTTTTTATTACGTCAGAGGGTATTATGTAAATAAAATTATTACGTCACGATTAATAATTGATTACATAAGTACCGAAGACCTTTTATCAGAAAGAATGACTGTTTAGAAAACCCACGTCTTATATTAAAAACTCGATTTAATATCTCTTCAGGTTTTAAGACGATTTGTCTTTTTCTTAAAAGAAGTTGAAAAAGTCGGTGGGGGTGGAATAGCAATTAGAGTGGATTGCAATTTATTTCTCATTAGATCCCTTTTTCTTGTTTCGTTCTTATTTTCCGAGCGTAAAAACATGCGCTGCGAGTTAGACTGGGAAAGAAGGTGGGCGGGGAGAAGAAAAAAAAATAAAGAATCCAAAGAAAAGGAGGAAGAAAAAAAAAGCCTAAGTGTCTCCGCTTTTAAAACTTCTTATTGCTTTTATTATAGATCCAAACGAAGTTGTTTTTCTCAGACTATCTCTACTTTTAAAAATCCATCCTGACTCTATTACGTTTGTTTTTTTTCCCCTTCTAATATAATTTGCAATTTTCTAAGACAATTTTTTTAAATCACTAAAAGGGATGACATAACATCATGATTCATATTCAAAGAACGCAGCACTTTCGTCCCTTATGTAGTTTCCTATTTTTGCCACTAACATTTTTGTAGGGGGGGGGGGGGGGGGGAGGTCTTCGCCAAAATGGCAAACAATAATTAACTTTTAACGTCCTCAAAGGAAGTTATTGTAATACCCTCCAATATACAGGGTGTCCGGAAACACATGGCAAGCGTCTGGGAGAGCGTTAAAAAGTGGTTTTACGAAAAAAAGTTAAATGTAAACCCCCCTTAATTTAAATCAAAGAATTTGATGGTGTTGTTTAAAATCCGCCTGGATATACAGGGTGTCCCAGACACAACCTAACTTCGTTATTTCAAATGAGAACCCCTATTTTTTATTTCAGATTCGTAATCTACGCAAAATTTCAAGTCGATTTAAGTACTCATATGACGATTTTGGACAACTTTTAAAAAATGTCAAATTTTAGCGTTTTTTGCTCTAAAATCCGTTAAAATTGACGTAGGAGACTCGTTTTTTTAAATTCTACTTATTTTTTCCCGAAGAATCCAACTGTCTCAAATTTGAGCATCTTCGCATTCTGCATCACGAGATTTCGTCGCTAATGGCCTTTTTTCAAGTTTAACTCCAAATTCCATACTTCAAAAATGGAAATTAGCGATTTGTTGACGGAATTTTAATTTTTGATGCATAAACACAAAAGACGCTGTAGCTCTTTCAAAATTTGTGGTCCGAAAGAAAAATTCCTTTCAACAAGTGCTAATTTTCATTTCTGAACTAAAATTTGGGTTCTAACTTGAAAAAAGGCCATTAGCGACGAAATCTCGTGATGCAGAATGCGAAGATGCTCAAATTTGAGACAGTTGGATTCTTCGGGAAAAAATAAGTGGAATTAAAAAAAAACGAGTCTCCTACGTCAATTTTAACGGATTTTAGAGCAAAAAACGCTAAAATTTGACATTTTTTAAAAATGTCCAAAATCGTCATATGAGTACTTAAATCTACTTGAAATTTTGCGTAGATTACGAATCTGAAATAAAAAATAGGGGTTCTCATTTGAAATAACGAAGTTAGGTTGTGTCTGGGACACCCTGTATATCCAGGCGGATTTTAAACTACACCATCAAATTCTTTGATTTAAATTAAGGGGGGTTTACATTTAACTTTTTTTCGTAAAACCACTTTTTAACGCTCTCCCAGACGCTTGCCATGTGTTTCCGGACACCCTGTATAGAAAAGGGTCTCCCAGACCATGTAGAGGAAAACCGATTTTCTTAAAATCTAAAAATTTATAAGTATAGAAACGAAAAACAATTTACTAGGCTTTTTTGTGGTTTGGGGAAAAAAGTAGGATTTTTTTTAGGTTTGTCTACCGCAGTTGTCTGTTGTGGTTAAATTAATGCCAGTTGAAAGTGATGAAGGGAGGGGGTTGGCAAGCCACCAGGGTCGCTTTTCCCAAACACCTTTCTCCGTTTGTCAACCTTCTCAGCTTCCCCTCATTTCATCTTAATTAGGGCGACCACCTGAGAAACGTAATTATAAAAACTAAGCACCTTCGGGGTATTACAAATAAAAAAAATAAAAAAACGGGGATGACTTTTCGACTAATGAGTTACAAAAACTTTTTTGAAATTTAAAAAAAACTTGAGAAAATCAAGGACAAAAGTCAATATGTACCAGTTTCTAACTTAGAACAAATTCTAGACGCGAAACATCCTTTATTTTATGGCTTAACTTTTGTTCCAAAACTTCTTCCCCAGTCTGAGCCTTTTCTGATTTGAATATTATCAAGATCCGTTCAGTCTAACTTTTCAGATTCAAGTTTTTCTAATAAAAAAAAATCAATTTTCGAATTCGCCGAGGGCGTGAACGGTTAGTTTCCGCACTTATTAATCCCCACAACAGTGTTAATTATCCGATTAGTGTTGACACCCACGGACGCCCGGTATTTAACGGTTGTTTTCATTCAAAAGCGACCGCGAACGTCGATTGTACCTAAATGCGGATTTAAAATTAAACCTCAAAAACCATTAAACGTTTCTCAAAGTCAATAGTGAGCTTACAGTCCTATTTTTAATACATATAATGTACAGAGTGTACACGGGCGGAGAGTGGCAACACTGAAAACTCAATGCTATTTCTGTAACTGATAATACTGGGTTTTAATTGTAGTTCTCCGGCATTTTTTCCCCTCCTCCATAATTAATTTTCGCATGGAAAACACAGGATAATTCAATAATTTAACACTCTTATTGCTATAAAAAATATTTACTTATTTGGAAGTTTTTGAACTTAAAAAAATTATTTCATTCGTTAAAAAGAAGACAAACAGGAGTTCATTAAAGGGCCGCGGTTCTCGCAAGCCAACACCTGCTTTCCAGCCAACAGGACAAACTTTTAATTGCCTTTTTTCTCCTTTTTTTCCCCACCACAGTCTTTACTTTTTCTAAACAGTTTAGCATGTCTTTGAATAATCTTAAACTCCCCTTTTTCTATTGTAAATTAAATTAAAAAATCCTGAAGTAGCTCAAACAAGTTCAGAATTCTATTAAAAGTCTTCAAATAATAAAATAACGTTGACCAACATTTGAGGTATTTACTTGTTTAATTCAAAATTGGATTCCGTATATTTTTTTTTCTTTTGTAAAAGCTCTTTCTGTTTATACTTCGGGGAGTGCGACCTTTTTTCAGTAAAGGGATGGGCTAACAGAGGGATGAATACCTGCGAGGAATATGGAGGAACTCGACGCGTATTTCCCTATAATACGTGACCGTCATACAACCCTTAGGCGGCTACGTGGATATAAAGGTTGGAAAAGTCCCACGGATGGGTTATTGATAAGCTTTGTTAAACAGTTTCCACGCGCCTTTTTTTATTAATGCTGAAAAAAATTAAAATAAACATTTCTAATCTCTTTGTTTATTTTAAAAATCAAATTTAACAATTATTAATAAATTATTTGTCGCCTTTTAATATCGAGGGGGCGGTGACAAAATAAAGCCTTTACCAGAGGATGTGAACGGAATAATATTCATTAGTCGCCTATTCATGTCTCCTATTCAATTTTCTGAAAGCTCACAAAATGAATCGGGTTTATATGTCGCCTATATAATTTGTTTAATTTGTCAACCAATATTTCGTGGAAATACAAATTAATTTAGTTAGAAACAGCTAATTATTTGATTATATTATTTAATTTTGTTTTTTTAGGAAAAGAAAAAGTTAGATTGTAAAAAAATAAAAGACATGTTTTGCATTCCTAAACATTGTTTCAAGATAAGGCCTGTTTCATATTTCAATAAAATAACAAAACCCTTGAGAACTCCTCTTAAAGGGCGAGTTTAATTTCCCACTTTTTACAATTTAAAAAATCCCCTTCCCTGTTATATCTGATGTAAAAGTTTTCCTGAAATTTTTTTTAATTTTAATTGATTTGAGGCGCTCCGGGTACGAAGGGCGAACTCAACATCGAACAAATTTTTTTTCTTTTCATTTTCAGATTCTAGACCTCTTGGTGAATACACCCAAATAATTTTTATGTTGAGTTCGCCCTTTTTCCCCCCTTTAAATACGTAAAAACCGTTATGCGGCAAAGCCCTAACTGCGATATCCGAGCGGGTACGAAGGGCGAACTCCACATCCTAGTCCACAACCCCACTCCTTTTCCCATTCCAGGGAATGACTTTTCTGTTGAGTTCGCCCGTAACATAAAACTTTAAAATGCGAATATCTCGAAACTACGTTTTGTTGAGTTCGCCCTTCGTACCCGGAGCGCCTCATTTAAACTTTTGAGATGAAATTCAAACACCAAAATAAATTATTAAAATTAACTTTCAATTATTGCCGTTGATATAAAAAATGCTGCATCCTAATGTTTTTACCGGAAATGTTTTGTAAGTAAAATAAAGCAGTCAATGAAAAATAATAAAAACCTAATGAGGCCTGAAAGACCGAAACAAAAATTTTCATTTTTATTTTATTTCAAATTAGTAGTTAGCTTTCATTGTTATAATTTACTGTTGCGATTTAATTATTATTATTTTTGTTTACTCCCACTGTTTTAGTATTGACAATGCAATAACAGTTGATTAAATTTGAAATGGAACGGGGCTGGAAACTAGAGCCATGTAATATCTCAATTGGGTTTGATATAAAAGGGAATAATAATTAATATTCCATTGCTTACAAACTTCGGATCAGAATTACATAAGCACAAATTGTTTGGGAAAACCTGGAGTAATCAGTTTTAATCGATAAATTTATAAATATGGTTGAAAAAATAAAATAAAAAATGGCTTAATATCGATAATGATACTAATCCGTGGATATGCTGAAAAGGGCACGCAGGGTATTTCCGGTACTACCGGTTTCGGCCTTAAAGGGCTCATAAGGATAGGTAATTGACCTGGAGCATTCATTAGTCTAATTGCTACAGGAAGGTATTTTGGGTTGGATACCCCATGGTTCCCGGAGACTAAGTAGGTCAAATCAAATATACCCGATGGCTCCCGCTTCTAGTAATGCGACATACCCGATGGTTCCCGTGTTTATTTTGCAACGCAGGTATCAATGAAGAACATTTCAAACCCAACACCACAAAATGTGTTTAAGAACACTCTCTGTTATAATATATCTGGGACCCATCGGGTATGTGGCAATTTTCAGCTCGGGACCCATCGGGTATATGCCCGGGAACCAACGGGTATGTGGCAATTTTCAGCCCGGGAACCATCGGGTATATTGAAATTTTCAGCCCGGGAACCATCGGGTACATTGCAATTTTCAGCCCGGGAACCATCGGGTATATTGCAATTTTCGGCACGGGAACCATCGGGTATATTGCAATTTTCAGCCCGGGAACCATCGGGTATATTGCAATTTCGGCACGGGAACCATCGGGTTATTGCAATTTTCAGCCCGGGAACCAACGGGTATGTGGCAATTTCTGCCCGGGAACCATCGGGTATATTGCAATTTTCGGCACGGGAACCAACGGGTATGTGGAAATTTTCAGCCCGGGAACCATCGGGTATGTTGCAATTTTCAGCCCGGGAACCATCGGGTATGTTGCAATTTTCAGCCCGGGAACCATCGGGTATGTTGCAATTTTCAGCCCGGGAACCATCGGGTATGTTGCAATTTTCAGCCCGGGAACCATCGGGTATATTGCAATTTTCAGCCCGGGAGCCATCGGGAATATTGCAATTATCAGCCCGGGAACCATCGGTTATATTGAAATTTTTAGCCCGGGAACCATCGGGTATATTGCAATTTTCAGCCCGGGAACCATCGGATTATTGCAATTTTCAGCCCGGGAACCATCGGGTATAATTATCTCGTTTTGGGAACCATCGGGTAAAGTACCGCATTTTGCTCAAAACTAAGGCTTAGACCCGTAGAAAAAGACTTTCTCGACAATTTTTTTTCATTTTGTTCTATAGATATTTTTAAAAAATCGATGCTGTCCTAGGAACACGGCAAGAGCAACAATTCAGTAATTGAAAAACGTGCGTGTTTTAAGTTTTCATGTCCAAAAACAAAAGTAGTTTAATGGCCTTTATTAGATATAGCATCAACCGTCGACGTTGTATAGACTCGTCCTAACGTATGACATTTAGAAAAAAAAGTCACGAAAAAACGTTTGAATCAATATTTTTTGTTAAAGCCACTTGAACTTTTGTTTGAATTAAATGGAAGTGAATTTTGTGTTTTCAAACATGGGTTTCTCTCCATGAGTTGTCCGAGTGTCAAATGCAATCCATGGCCGAAAGCCAACTTGTGCTGTAGCGGATGGAGGCTAAGTTCAGTCAAGTACAGGTGTAGACGGGAAGGGGAAAAAAGGAGAGGGAGGTATGTTGGCGGGAATAAGAGAACCCGTGGAGAAAAAATATATATAAGAGAGGGCGTTTTTTTTTTTGATTTCCGATACGCTTCTACCCTTCAGGCGGTTCAGACATAAACATCGGGTGTCCGACTCAGGCTAGCTTCGGACTTTTCTTTCTTTCAGTAAAAACGTTCACATAATGGTCGGTATGTTGAAGATTAGACGGAGGGAATTGTCAGAAGGTCCAAAACCGGACATTTATGTACGACTTATTGTTCTTGATATTTTTTTTCTTAGTCAACCCTTTGTTTTATTTAATTTAATTTTTTGAATTCAAAAAATGAAGTCTCTTTTTTCCCTACGTCCTTTCTTTACAAAATATCTTTTTAATTAACGTTGAATGCTCGCCTGAAAAGGAGGAGAAAAAGATGTGAGAAAATAAAATTGAGGGAATTTTACAATAAAAAATAACTTTCACAGATGAACTGTTGACTCATTAGCCTCGTTGTACTATAATTTTCGTCCCTCTCGATTCAATTCAACCGCAATTCATCCAATTATAAACGAAAGGTCCCAATTTGGGAGAGACCGACGCTTGAAATCCACAACGTTTGTCTAGTAATTAAATCGTCGACATGACAGGTCAATGGGAGGGAAAAAGCGATATTCATGTTATTGATATAGAATAATTGAAAGTTATATACAATTCGATAAACGTTGGCCCCAAATTACCCAAAATTTTTTAAAAATGACCAGTAGAATACCAAAAGGTAGATTTCTTTTCTTCCGTAAACTTAAAAAATGCTCATTTTTCATGTTTTTTTACACAAAAATTTAAATCCGAAAATGTTTAAAAATGATAAAATAACCAATTTTTTTCTTGGTAAGTTGACGGTATGATCGAATAAGTGTATAGCGTCCAGCTGAGCCTAATATCAATCTTTCTATACTATGCAATACCCTAATTTAAAAGCAATACCTATTTTTCATTTTGTTATATTATTTGTCGCTATTTATTATTATTTTTCTTTTTTCATTGTGGTAAATGCTTCACAATAATGGACTTTACAAGAAGGATCTATTGCGTTCCTATTACTCGGTTTGAATGGAAGAAGTCAAGAGAGGAAAAAAGAAGTTATTAAATTTTTTTCAAACTAACAATGCTTTTATGAATAAAAAGCGTAATAATATTTTTTTTAATGGAGGTAGGTAGTTATACTATAAATTAAAAAAAAAGAAATGTCAATTTCTTTGAAGAAAACTGAGAGAATCCTGTAATCTTTATGGAGTCAGCTGGATGGAAGTAAGTGGAGCCGAAATTGTAAAGGAACACCGACAACAGAAGTGGTGAAGTGGTGGGACTCCTTCAGAGAAAGCCATCCCGTGTACCTCATCCCACCGACTGTCGGCGGCCCTTTACAATTTTCTCCGACCCCTCGCCCCCTTTCCGCCAGACCCCACTATGACCGCGACGTTCCTTTTGTTTCCACAACAAACATAAACTACCCCTTTTCATTTGTTCCGTGGCTTCACTCTTCTGTCATAATTGCTCTCTTTGCGGTTCGCTCTCAATGGCTCGCTTCGAGAGATGGAAGAAATGACCAATTTATTATTATCATTATTTTATCTCAGAATTTACCGTCAAAAAATTCATTAATTTACACAATGCAGTCACAAAGGTTTTAACTTCCTTAAAGAAGTCATTGTGATTACCCTCCACGTCGGGTTTTTGGGGAAGGGTCTTCCAGACCCCGGAGGGTCAATTCGAATATTGATCTTTACCAACCTCAACTTTGTCTCTGGCTCCGGCCGGCCGTAGCTTTTTTTTCCGGAACACTTTACGGCCACAGTTTTCATCCCATTTCACCAAATTTTCACACAAACCGTTGCATTGGTCCGATTTTAACCTAATTTTCACCGATTAATCCTTATATTTTTTAAGAATTTTTGGTATAAAAAATTGCCACTTTTTAAATATTAATTTTTTAGTAGGGAGAAATTTGTACTTCTACGCACTACGAGAGGCACATCCCTAGGCCAAAGAGCCCATTATTTCTACTTGACACTTGGAAAAATGTAGTGGTAGTACTGGTGGAAAGGTAATAAGAAGGATATCCTTTAAGAGAACCTGTTGTTTACGTTAAGTTACGATATATTAAATTGTCTTATGGTTATGTTAATAAATATCCGTCGTTATCTACTACATCTTTTATTAGTTATTTAACAACGACACCACAATAATTCAGAAGTGGGATCGAATGATGGAAACGGAATTTCAACGCTTGAAAGCGAAGGAACTTCGAGACGAAGCCCGAGCACGAGGTTTGCCAACGAAAGGAACGCGCCGGGAACTAATTCAATCGCTCACAGATTTTGAGATCGACAAAAACAAGGATGAAGAAGACGAAAGCGATCAAGAAGACGAAATTACGAAAAATCCGGCACGGAATGAAAGATCGGTGAGAACCAAGGTTAAGACGATCGTATCTCGGTCTCAGGTCGACTTCCGAGACATCGAAGGAGCGGTTCCGTTCTTCTCAGGAGAGAAAACAGAAAATGTTATAAGGTGGGTGGAAGAGTTTGAAAATATTGCCGAAATTTGCGATCTTTCAGAACGGCAGAAAGTACTTTTCGCTCGCCGTCTGATCAAAGGATCAGCTAAATCGTTCATACAATTTGAGAAATGTGGTTATGAGTGGAACAATTTTAAGAAAACATTAATTGATGAATTTAAGCCGCTTATCGACAGCAAAGCGATACACGAACAATTGCGTAACCGCAAACCGACTCCGAAAGAAACACTGTTGGAATATTTTTATGCGATGCTACAATTATCCACAAATGGAGACGTTGAATTATCGGTCGTATTGAATACATAGTTGAAAACATCCCGGACAAGCCGGAGAACAAGACTATCTTAATGGGAGCGACGACTTGCTCAGAATTTAGACAAAAGTTACAACTTTATGAAGAGATGCGGAAAATGTCTCAACGTTCACGAGAAGATGTCACCCAGATTAAGGCGAACCTGAAGAAGAAGACTTCCCCAACAGGACAATGCGATGAAATGCTTCAACTGTGGACTGCCGGGGCACAAGATTGCTGACTGTCAGAAGCCACGGAGAGAAAAGGGAAGCTGCTTTGAATGTGGCTCCGCTGATCATAAAGTTCTACATTGCCCTAAGAGAAAGGGAATGAAGGGTGAGCATGAGCATGTTAATCTAATTGAGTTAATCCCAACTTATAATGTCAAATTAGAGTCTGAATGTCTGAAATGGGCTGCATTAGCAGTTATCGATTCTGGAAGTCCAGTATCTTTAATTAGTTTTGGAATTTTAAATGAATTTGTCGAATATAAAGCCTATTTGGGTCCTGGGCTGGCGGGCATCAATGGATCTAGATTGAATATCCTTGGAAAGACCAGACAAATAATTAAAATTGATGGTCATGTTAGTCTTGATGTTGATTTTCTTATTGTGCCTGATGGTACCATTAAATATGATTGTCTTCTGGGGCGAAATTTTATTTCTGATAGCCGTATTAGAGTCACTTTGAGTTCTGATGTTTTAATTGAAAAAAGGGAAAATGAATTTTCCAATGAACTATTGTCGATTACAGTCGATTGCGACAATTTTGAAGTAGCTCTTAAAATTAATGAAAATTTAGATTTTGATGACTTATTAGAAGTTAAGAATATAATGTCATCGCATTATTTTGGAGCTTTTGGTCCAAAGCAACCTATTACTGACATGAAAATGAATATTGTTATTAAGCCTGATCATGTTCCATTTTTCTACCGGCCTCGAAGATTATCGGTTGAGGAAAAATTGGCTGTAAATTCTATTATTAAAGATCTATTACAAAGGGAAATTATTAGGCCTAGCACTTCACCTTATGCGAGTCCCATCGTACTTCTTAGGAAGAAGTCAAATCAGTTTCGAATGGCAGTTGATTATCGCAGTCTTAACAAATTGATGGTTAAAGATCATTTCCCAATACCCATAATTCAGGATTATTTGGATACATTGAAAGATAAAAAGTATTACACCAGATTAGATTTAAAGGATGCATTTTACCACATCAAACTGAATGAGGAATCATGTAAATTTACCTCTTTCATAACTTTTATGGGTCAGTTCGAATATGTTCGATTACCGTTCGGATTATCAAATGGTCCTTCAATGTTCATGAGGTTCATTTATCATGCTTTTCAGTCTTTGTTGGAACAGGGTAAGGTTTTAATCTACTTTGATGATATTTTGATTGCGACCAAGTCTATAAAAGAACATTTAGTTATTTTAAAAGAAGTTCTCCAAACTGTTGTCAACAATTGTCTTGAGTTGAATATTGAAAAGTGCGATTTTCTTCAGACTGAGATAGAGTTTTTGGGATACAACAAATGTGGATACGTTTCTTATTTCCGAAAATTATCCCTAATTTGTACTTTAGCTAAGCCACTGATGAGTTACAGAAAGTTGGCAAGGATTTCATATTTAGTGATGCGGAACTAGCTTGTTTTGATCATTTAAAGTCTCTTTAATGTCCAAACCTATTTTGAGTGTTTATTCGCGCATGCAGAGATGAGCTGCATTGCGATGCCAGCGCTGATGGTTATGGTGCAATTTTAATGCAACGACAAGCGGATGCAAAATTTCATCCCATTTTACTTTAGTAAAAGAACCACTGATGAGGAGTCTAGATATCACAGTTTCGAATTAGAAGCTGCTGCTGTGGTTTATGCACTTCAGCGTTTCGAGTTTATCTTCAAGGGATTAAATTCAAAATAATAACTGATTGTAACAGTTTAAAGTGTACCTTGGAAAAGAAAGATGTTAATGCTAGAATTTTAAGATGGTCACTTTTTCTTGGAGATTTTGATTTCATTATGGAGCACAGACCTGGTGCCAGAATGAGGCATGTGGATGCTCTAAGCCGTCTACATTATGTTTTGAATATCGATGAGAATAGTTTTGAAAGAAATTTATGTTGCTTCAGGATAAAGACCCTGTATTGTTGAAATTAAGGAAATGTTAAGTTCAACTGAGAGTAATCGTTTTGAAATGAGAAACGGATTGATTTATCGGAAAATTTCGGGAAAATCTCTATTTTACGTCCCTAAATCGATGGAAACCCAAGTTATTAAATCATGTCATGATGATTTGGGACACTGTGGTGTTTCGAGGACACAAGATCTTGGAAGAGTTATTGGTTCCCGAATTCAAAAAATAAGATTGTTGAGTACATAAAAAATTGTCTTAAATGCATTGTTATTCTTCACTCGCAAACAAAGTAGAAGGTGAATTGCATAGTATACCTAAGGGTACTGAGCCCTTTCAGTTAATCCATATCGACCATTATGGGCCACGGAAAAACAAGTCGAGGGTTTAGGTATGTCCTTAGTGTTATTGATGGATTTACTCGTTTTGTCAAATTTTATCCGACAAAAACCACTAATGCGGAAGAGGTTATAAAAGGTTTAAATAATTATTTACGAATTACAGTACACCTAGGAAGCTTGTTTCCGATAGAGGCTCTGCCTTCACATCAAATTGCTTTAAAGAATTTATGGATGAGAAGGTGTTTAATCATATCAAAGTGGCAACAGCAACTCCCCAGGCAAATGGGCAGGTAGAGCGGGTGCATAGAGTTTTAACTCCATGCTCGCGAAACTTTCCCCTGGAAAAAACAATGGGATAAGGTCTTAGATCAGGTAGCATTTGCAATGAACAATTCTGTTAATAGGTCGATTAAGGAAACTCCTGCGAAATTATTATTCGGGGTGAACCAGCGAGGTGCTGTTATCACTGATATAGTTAGGTGTGTATTAGAGACCAATGATAGTCAATTTTCACCAGAACAAGTGACTTTGGTAAGAGCTAGGGCTAATGATGCAAATGAAATCGCTGCCAGAAACAATAAAATTTACTATGACAAACGGCATAAACCTCCCCAAAAATATAACGTTGGTGACTACGTAATGATTAAAAATATTGATGTCACTCCGGGACGAAACAAGAAATGATTCCAAAGTATAAAGGCCCTTATGTTGTCCAGGAAATTTATGAAAATGATAGATATAAAATTAAGGATATAGAGGGCCAAAAGGTAGATTTCTTTTCTTCCGTAAACTTAAAAAATGCTCATTTTTTCATGTTTTTTTTACACAAAAATTTAAATCCGAAAATGTTTAAAATGATAAATAACCAATTTTTTTCTTGGTAAGTTGACGGTATGATCGAATAAGTGTATAGCGTCCAGCTGAGCCTAATATCAATCTTTCTATACTATGCAATACCCTAATTTAAAAGCATACCTTTTTCATTTTGTTATATTATTTATCGCTATTTATTATTATTTTTCTTTTTTCATTGTGGTAAATGCTTCACAATAATGGACTTTACAAGAAGGATCTATTGCGTTCCTATTACTCGGTTTGAATGGAAGAAGTCAAGAGAGGAAAAAAGAAGTTATTAAATTTTTTTCAAACTAACAATGCTTTTATGAATAAAAAGCGTAATAATATTTTTTTTAATGGAGGTAGGTAGTTATACTATAATTAAAAAAAAATGAAATGTCAATTTCTTTGAAGAAAACTGAGAGAATCCTGTAATCTTTATGGAGTCAGCTGGATGGAAGTAAGTGGAGCCGAAATTGTAAAGGAACACCGACAACAGAAGTGGTGAAGTGGTGGGACTCCTTCAGAGAAAGCCATCCCGTGTACCTCATCCCACCGACTGTCGGCGGCCCTTTACAATTTTCTCCGACCCTCGCCCCCTTTCCGCCAGACCCCACTATGACCGCGACGTTCCTTTTGTTTCCACAAAACATAAACTACCCCTTTTCATTTGTTCCGTGGCTTCACTCTTCTGTCATAATTGCTCTCTTTGCGGTTCGCTCTCAATGGCTCGCTTCGAGAGATGGAAGAATGACCAATTTATTATTATCATTATTTTATCTCAGAATTTACCGTCTAAAAAATTCATTAATTTACACAATGCAGTCACAAAGGCTTTTCCTATTTAAAACTAAGCCATTTCATCAACAAAAAGTAGTTTCATTCTTTGGTTAACCAAAATGTAAGGGGGTTTCGCCATATTGCCTTGAGTTTTCAACCGCAAGTTTTGGTCTAAAAAAATTTTCAGGGATCAAATTTTTGTCTAATTTACAAGAAAAAGGTTTTCCATGTTAAAAAATATTTATGTCTCGATTCGAGAAAAGGAATAATGTTTTTTACATCGTAATGCGCTTAAGAGGTTGTAGAACTTCAAGGGTTATTACAACCGGCAATAAAAGTTTACAGATCTTGAGAGGCGGAAAAGAGGCCCGGGGAAGACAGCCTCTAAAAATGATTAAGGTATTCAGAACTTCCTGAAAAAAAATTCGTGTTTTTCAACATTTTTGATTTTACAAAAAAAAAATAGAAGCTTTATTTTTCATCTAAAAGTCAATTTAATAGCCCAATGAGAGGATTATAGCAATATTGCGTTATAAATTCCACAGCTCGGTCGAAAATGAAGCTATCCCGTCCGGCCATAAAAAGCGGCCCGTATGGGGAAGGATGGACGTCGGGCGAGACAAGGAACTCAATTATTTCCGTATTCGGAAGATGATGAAATTTTCTTCGGGCCTCGAAAAAGACGAGGCGATGAGACGAGATCCGGCAGTTATGGCAGTAAAGCTGCTTTCAGTTGGGGGACGAGCCGTTAGAGAGGGTTCATTTACTTTTACAACCCCCGTCCCAGTTCTAAACTCCCCCTCCCACCTTTTTTTTTCTCTCAAAACTTCCTATTTTTCTTCTCTCTCCATCCTTTTTTAAACGAGTAAACACCGACACCCTTTTGATAATATGAAAGAAATGACGGAAACTAACGACCTTACCAATTCACTTTTTTTAATGAGAAAACATAAAAACGTCCTTGTATAAATTTTTTTACATTTTAAGTCATCATTTAATAAAAATAACTTTTATAAACGGTATAAAAATATTAATTATAAAATGCTTTAAAAAAACTTAAACTAAATAAATCTCCTTCCCCTAGATTATAATGAATAAAAAAAATTCAGAAAATTCCATCCGGATCGCATGACTTAAAGGCGAAGTAAACACTATACATAAAGCCCCTCGGGTGAGGTAATCGCGTGACTCGTGAGTATCGAATCAATTAGGTAATTATAGAAGCCACATACAAGATTTTCTTGATGGAAGTTTGTAAGGTGGAAAAGGTAAATTACCGATACAAAAAGGAAGTTTCTCCTTTTCGACCCAAAATAAAAGAACGGATTAAAAAGAAATTGGGATACGGGCGTGAAAAAACGAAATAACCCACGATTATGATAATTGGGCTGTAATGGCGTACGAAAAGAAAGATCAAAAGGCTTACAAATGAGTTTCTGAAAAGGCTCTTAGTGTTTGATTGCGTCACCTTTATTTTTATCTCTTCATGTTCCACTTCTTATTTTAAGCTCCTAAAGTGACAAAAGTACGAAGAAAGTTAGGGTTAAAAGTTAAAATTTTTGTGGTTGCCTTCATGTTACTTTGAACATGAAAACCAGGTCGTAGGTTCGAATCCCACTGGGCTCCAAACTTTTTTTCCTCCTTTTTTCTCTTCCTAATTTACTCGGTTTATAATTGAGGCGCTCCGGGTACGAAGGGCGAACTCGACATCGGACAAATTTTTTAACTTCCTTAAAGAAGTTATTGTGATACCCTCGACGTCGGGTTTTTGGGGAAGGGTCCTCCAGTTTTTTTTTCATTTTCAGATTCAAGACCTCTTGGTGAATACACCCATATAATTTTTATGTTGAGTTCGCCATTTTTTCCCATTTAAATACGTAAAAATCGAAACTATAAAATGCGAATATCTCGAAACTACGTTTTGTCGAGTTCGCCCTTCGTACCCGGAGCGCCTCAACTTAATTAAAAGAGTTTTTACTCAAAAAGAAATTGGAAAGGGAGTTACTAGTCTGCGAGAATGATGACATACGGAAAAAAAAAAACTTCACCTTTCAGAGTAGCCAGAAAACTCCACCTACTATTGACTTTTTAATAAATAATGTTTTTGATGAATAAATTTATATCCTTAAAATTGTTCATATGAGTGTAAGTATTAAGAAAAAAAACGTCCTGTCAAGCTATTTTCTGAGACAAGGGAGCCTGAAAGCCGTGTTCGGAAAAGCAGAAAACTTTTTCCCCTCCGATGCTTTCACGCTAAAGACGGGAAGACGTCGGAACGTCAACGCGTCCAAAACCTTATCCCCGGAGGAGGTGATTTTTAAAAGGAATCCCCGATTGTTCTCATATTCCCTTTTTCGATTCATCCTCATAATATATTAAATTTTCTCTTTTGTATTTTGTGTGGTTGAAAATTTCTAATGGATACAAATTAATGGTTTAATCATTGTGAAAGATGATTAATTTTCAACTATGTAGCTAATAAATTATTTCCTAGCGGCTACGTCACAAAATGGTAATAATATGACCTCAATTTTAATATTCACGAAACCACCGAGCAGACAAACCGCACTAAAAAGTTTGTTTAGCCTTGTTTTAGTTGAGTTTTGCGGCTTTCGTAAGCACCTCTGGAATAATATTTACAGTGTACGGTTTCTCAAATTAATGTTTTTATACCATTTCATTTTTATTCATCCCCGGACACTCAAAATAAGTACCAAAATGATTCGAAGGTCGCATTTTAAGGTAGAAATTTTTTCTAACTTAAAATTCTTAATAATTTATTAATGTTTAATATTATAAAGTACGCTTGGAGAGAACATTGAGCGACTATTGAATTAAGTAAATAACCGTAGGTAGTTGATGAGAGGGTAGGGTGGGTCCGGGGTTGTTTCCACCTGGTTTTAGAAGTCTCCTGAATTAGCGGTAATCCAGGGCAATAGGGGATGATAACAGCTGTAGGAATCTGAATTGCAAATCCGGGAGACCTCAGCGTGCCTCCGAGCATATGCTGTTTACACGGGGGGCAACCAGCACTGCGGATGCAAATTCAAAACCCTACGCTCTAAATTATCAGCTCTCAACGTCTCAAAGTATTACTTTTTTATATTCCTGTGATGTTGGCACAACATATGATCATTAGATTCAAATACATCACACACAACACAATTTTGGGATGATTTATCACTTTGGTTTCTTAGTAAATCTTTATTGATTTTTACTAAAACGTAGAATTTTTTTTTTTAATTGGCACACGTTGAAAGTAATAAAAATATTGACGTTCAATTTACTCTTGTAAAATTACTGACAAATTGTTATATGACACTGTCAAATTGGATTGTTGCAACATGTTATCCTATTTCAATTAAATTTATAATCCTTCGAGTTATTTAGAAAATCCTTTTACACAGTGAAGCCTATTTGATGAGAATAACGTTCACTCATATAACTGGAGAATCGCTTATAAGTAAACTCGTATTCATCAATTGATGATCAAAAGAACGATTGAAGTAGGTCATGGAGCTGGTGAAGGACAACAGAAGTTTTCCATCGCTTGATCTAAATCCCTTGATTTATACCTGCCTAACAAAATAAACATGGGACACATCGGTCGCTTTTGTAGAGAGGCATGAGAAACATTAGAAATGCAATTCTGTGGTTTCCAAATGTAGATAAAACGATTTTTAACTTCTTCAAAAGAAGTATTTTGACTCCCTTCATGTCAGGAAAGGGTCTGCCACCACACACAGGAAAATTGATCAAGAATCGTCACCCATCATGAGGCTGTCTGTTGTACCGGCCGTCCGTAGCATTTTTCCGGAAGATTCAAGGCTGCAATTTTGATCTGATCTTTACCAAATTTTCATCAAATATCTTAAAAAGAAAGCAATTATTTAATTTTTTTGAAATATTTACTTCGTTTTATTCCTTTTGAACAAAATTTGGGTTTTGCTTGGCTATTTTGCTTGATTAAGCATAAAATAATATATGTGTAAACCGAGGTGGAATTCAGTAAACGATAAAGGTGGAACTAAAAAAAAAGAAATTTTATTTTCACAAGATAAACATTTTTTCCACCCTCTTCTCGAAATATTACATTCCCTTTTAGATCTTGGACTCAAAAACGAAGTGGCAGGCGTATTTTTAATAGTGGAAAAAGGGAAGTTTTCCCTTGAAGGCAATAAAGGTTGTGGAACGTGCCTTCTTTTTGTTAGGCGTCACATTCCACCCCCCGTAAGATCCATCCCCTATTTTTACCCGCGACCGTCCCAATCCTATTCTAGTGAGTCCTCGTTTATCATGTCCGAAAGACGACGGATCAGACGTTCACTTTTTATCCATACGAAGTCACTTTCGTTTTAATAAATAAAAATTTGTGACATTTTTATTGAAGATTTTTTTTTCGGTGTAGCCTAAGGTTTTTTTGTGGGGAGAAAAAATCCATGATTTCTATCTGCGAAGCGTTCCGCACATTTCACTTTTGACGATATAATATTTTTCATGCATACAAACCGTCTGAACGGAAGAGTGCACCTGATCGGTATTATACCCGACCTATTTCAACTGCCCATTATTCTCCTCCCGTATCCAACCTTCTACGCGTCTCTGTATCCCGTTGTCCTTCCACCCCCGTTTTTCGAGCCCCGTTTAACATTTTAAGTTACGGTTTCATCGTTTCGTGTGGTTTCAAGTATAAAAATGTTCACAGCGCGGTGTAAAAAAGTTGGAAAAACGTAGCGCAACGTCTGAAAATTTAAAACCCTGATTCGAATTCAAAATCTATTACATTCAGCTAATCCAACGCTCTTAAGCCGCGTATACACTTGAGCATTTTCCCCAAATGAGCACTTCTGCTCAGATGCTCAGAATGGATTCGTACGCTCTTTCCGTGTGCCTGCGTTCGGAAAAGCTGGCAGCTGCGTATACACAAGAGCTTTCGGGGCGAATGCTCATTCACCCGTAGGTCAACTTTTGTCAAAAACTTTCACTTCGAATGAGCACCAATCCGATGCGCACATGTCAGTTAACCTAGTAAGAACCTTTCAACTTGTTTACCTCACAGTTGTTTACTTTTAAAAATGGGAAACCGTGGCTACCTTTTCCACCTAACACATTTGTTGAAGTTTGAAAGAATACAGCAGTGGTGGATAGGTCCCTATAGGATATATGGAGAGGAACAACCGCAGAATGTGCTGAAGACTATCAAATGAGACGTGTATGTATAGGTTATAGTATGACGGTTACAGGAGGCGTATAATAACAGCATGCTTGCTGCTCGCCATTAATAAACTTGGAAGCTTTTTTTCTGTTTTCTGCTCATTCAGGACAAATGGCCATTGTATACGCTGCTTAAGCCATGTTTGCAACATGGATTTCAAGATTGAAAAATAGTTCTACTACAACAATTGAGGCGCTCCGGGTACGAAGGGCGAACTCGACAAAACGTAGTTTCGAGATATTCGCATTTTCAAGTTTCGGTTTTTACGTATTTAAAAAGGAAAAAATGGCGAACTCAACATAAAAATTATATGGGTGTATTCACCACGAGGTCTAGAATCTGAAAATGAAAAAAAAACTGGAAGACCCTTCCCCAAAAACCCGACGTCGAGGGATCACAATAACTTCTTTAAGGAAGTTAAAAAAATTTGTCCGATGTCGAGTTCGCCCTTCGTACCCGGAGCGCCTCAATTAATGTTTGCTAATTAAAAAGGAATGACAGATTCTACACTCTGAATCAAAAGATTACGTGGTTTAATATCTTCATTTTAGCTTGAGGCAAACAAAAAGAGATACGGTAATCCCAGATTCAGCATGATTTGGTCTTAAAAACCAACTCGCTTTTGAAGACGAGAGCAATTTCTTTACCGCCCTTTTACCTTCCTTTACAGTACCTTGGAATCTCAGAGTCCCCCCTTTTAACCCCCCCCCCATCCTTTTTATCCCATCCAGGAATGCTTTTAAGGACGCACGAAGTCTTCGGCGTTCGGAAATCGTCAAGAATTTTATCTGAATCGCAAACAAGTTTCATGAATCTTTTTTTTTTCCACATAGCTGTGTTTTCGAAATCTCGAATTTTAAACGTGCGAGGGTGGAAACCCTAAACCCTCCGGCCTCCCTGAATATTTATGCCCAGGGTTGACTCACTTATGGCAAGTCATGGAGCGGAACCTCCTAGATTTACAAGTCTAAATTATTTATTGTATATAAATAAAAAAAATAAAGTTACCTTCATTTTTTTTTAAATCGAAATCGATCCGTTGAAGAACCGCAAGCGTTAATATCGTTCGGATGGAAGCAATTTGCCTTAACTGAATTAAATCTGCCAGTCCAGGAAGAGTGAAAATCCGGGTTGAAACGATTAAACCTTCAACCAGTTAAATAAAAAAAAATCCCTAAAAAATTTAGAGAATCTAGTTCAACAAACTAAACCAAAGTGTAAAACCTAACAAAGGGTCCAAATTAACCCTTTAAACTACGTTTTAATGGTACTAATTATAATTAATTATAAATTCCTTTATAAAAAACTTCAAAGAATTTTCACCTTAAAATTGAAAATTAACGTTAATAATAATCAATTACGTGGAGCATCGCTTTATCAATAATAATGTACCAGGTACAATCTTTTTTCTATAATAAAATACCAGAAAGAGAATTTTTAAATTAAAAGCGATAAAAATTACAACATTAAACCGTTAAGAGCAAACGATAGGGCCAGATTTATACGGAATATAAATTGAGCGAAAACGATTGAAAAAAAATCGCGTTAATTTTACAAAACCCTTTTTTTTCAACTCTTTTCCCTTTATTCTCACAAATAACATAGATGGGATGCTGTAAGGAACAATAGGTATAAAACAAAATTCATGGTACCTTATTCCGGGACAGGGGGCAATCGTATTCAAAAGCTTTGAGAAATGGACTACCGCGTTATAAAACTCCACACTCAGACGGAATAAAAGGTCCGAAGGGAAAAACGCGTGAGTTTCCCTTGGACAAAGAACCGTCGAAAGTAGAATTACGAGCGGATAAAAAAAGAAAACCTTTATAAACACCTAACAGATTTTTAAAAAAAATTATGAAAGGAAGATTCTGTGAATTTGGTGAAAATCGGATGAAAATTGAGGCCGTGAAGTATTCAGGAAAACGCGACGGACGGCCGGTTTCACAGACAACTCATGATCGGTAAAGATCACTAATTAGTCTTTCTCTACGGCATATGGAAGACCCTTTTCTAGAGAGCTTTTTATGAAGGGTGTCACAATAACTTCTTAGAGGAAGTAATAATATTGAAAACAGAAACCTAAAGTGTTTTTCCCATTGGAATACAATCTAGATGTCCTAATGGCCTTTAACTATATTGAATTGTAAAAGGGGTTTCTCAATTAATTACATTTTTTGGACTTGAACTTTAAAAAGGCCATTCTTCAGGTTCGACCTTCTTCATTCATTTTTTTTAATATCAAACTCAGGTCGTTTCTTTAACTGCCTTTATTTATTAACAAACCATAAATATTTTCCTTGCTTTCAAATGTTTTTTCTGGTATCAACATTAAATCGTTGATTATGTTAGATCAGTAAATAATTGGCAAAATAGGGGATACCTCACTAACAAGCTGTCGATTATGGTAATCTAATTTACCATAATCGTCGATTAGCGACCTTGTTTTCCTAGAAAAGCTGTATTATGTTAACAAATAGGAGATTTTTTTCGATTAATCAACTTTTTATGTTTGTCTCATTCAACTCTCGTAGTACTCACTTTCTACAACTTGACGATTTATGTGAAATTGTCAAGCATTTGATAGCCCAAAAACGAACCATTTTTTTGTTACACAATGGTTTTTTGATGTCTTGATTTCATTAAGAATGGATTTTTATTCTCTGACATTCATCTTTACTTTTATAAAAGCTACTTGGCTGACGGGTGGATTTCCTCTCAATCACTGTGACTCAAGAATTCAGCCCTTTTCAAGATCAATAAAGGAGAAGGAAGAGAGGGGGCTTCAGAATTCGACTGATGAATGAGCCACTTGATAAAACTAATTCTGTCCGGCCGAAATAGAACGGAATGTGAGACGTTTCACTATCACGAAAACCAATCTCTGGGGCGATTTTTTTTGTCTAAGGAAAAAAATTGTTATATTGAATTTCCCTTAGGAAAATTTAGCTGGAAGGACGTAAACTGTATGAACAGTGAGGATATACCTTGTTAAAGATAAACCAGAAGTTTATATAATGTAGAGCCCTCGTTGGGTCAGGCAGTGACCTAACTCAGCCGTTATCTCTGCAATGTTTGCGGATTACAATACCTTTGTTCCCGTCACCTTTACGGCTTAAGGCCTCAAACTAATACCATCGTATACGTCATTTTTTAAAAGAAAAAAACGCCTTTAATTGTATGAGATTTTTTAAAAAGTAGGTAAAATAGTTGAGACGTGAGGAGAGGTTAAAATAAGGGGTGAGAGAGGATCACTTTCCATCATCGAATCTTCGAGAAGGCTCATCTTTTATGTAGATCCTTATGCCTCGCGTATCTTCCACTGTTTACCCCGAACCCCTTTAATGAAATCTCTGAGAGTCAAGAAAAAAAAAGGGACCATTCTTCAGAATATTTTAAACTCCGGGCCATCCCTTTAGAATTAATATATCTCAAGGTAAGGAATTCAAGGGGCGAAATTGGGCGGTTTTGGTGGGACGAGTTTTGTCAGACTCTTGAGACTCTTCCCATGAGCGGAATGCTAATTGCAGGTAGGACGTGCTTTCGGGTTTAATCCCCTTTCCGGAGGCAGCTGCCCGTCCTGAAACGTCGTCTTTGCATAACGATCCCAACATTTCTCCCCCGAACTAATCAAAAACAGACGCACAAAACTGAGTCTCACCTTGGGTTCACTTTTGAGGTTCGTATAGTGCGCATGATGTGGCGATGTCGACCTTTTATGTACTCTGGGATGTTCAAACAAGTAATAACCTTTCAGGCTTCCAATCTGCAAACAAACATCAAATCAAATTAAAATCTACAAATATTTTCTTTGGGTAAAAAAATTCTTGGTACTTCTTTTTTTTAAAGAAAAGCATGCACATCCTAAATCCCCATTTTCCCCCATATAAATACTTTCTTTTGTTCTGTGTCAATCAAATAAAAATATTTATTTAAAACTTTTTAGATGGGAGTTCAGTTTAATTATAGAATAAAAATCCAATTCAAAATATTCTGGACTAAAATAAAATAGAGAGGTAAAAATTAAAAAGCGGCATTTACACCTCAGCGAAGGAGCACAGGTGCGAATTTAATCAAAAATTAAAACGTCCCCCCCCCCCTTCCAGCAACAACCACACACTCTACCCACTAAACGTATTTTACTCTCCCAGTAGGATTACGGAAATATTTGCATATATTCACAACTTCTACCTTTCCGCAACATAAGTGCACCTTTGGCCGCCCCTCTTGGACGACTAGAAGTTATAGTTGGCAATGATCGACCTCCCTTCAACCCTTAAGGCCACCTAGAGAACTTGGACGACACGTATGGGAATTTCAAAACGTTTAGCCTCTCCAACTTTATTTATTACGAACATTTTAATAAATCACGTCATAAAAATCAATGAAATCTTTTTTTTTTCTTAAATTATTACTCCTTGAAGACAGGTTTTTAAAATGCACACCCCCTTTGCATCAATTTCAAAGGTATAAAATATTAATGAAATTTTCTCGTATAAAATGAATTTTTTAAAGCACCTCGAATCTGAAATAAGAAAACGAGGAATAAAAAAGCAGGTTGTAATTACAAGGGAATTAATTCATCTCGAACAATAAACAAAATACAAATCAGGGGGAGTTTAAATATGTAAATGTGTCTAGAGTTATGATGAATTTGTTATGATAACAAGTCGGAGTGGGAGGGTTATTCAAAGTTTATCATGGAAGTGACGGTGGAGAAGTGGGGGGTCCTTGAATACATAAAGTCTCGTCTGTCCTAATCAACTTTTTATTATGTTTATTCACGACGATTCTACGTATCTTGACCTAGCCCTAGCGGAACAAAAAATAAACATATTTCGAAAATCTACCTAAAATTCTCCATTATTAAGGGGGAGTAAAGGATTTTTCCACCTTTGAAGAGGAATAAAACCATTTCTTTCACCCTTTTTTAGAGAATTCTCATCGGTTTTTAAACAGATAAATTGTCTTTTAAAAAATTCAGGCGTTTCCCTCGTTTTTATAATCCTCAATTTTCGGATTTCCAGAAGTTTTCTCAGATAATACGATAAGATAACCCTTTTATATATGTTTTCCGGGAGTTTTCCTCAGTTTTTTCAAGGAAAAACTCTCTTTTTTCATATTTAAAACGAAACCCTCGCTCCCTCAGATGATAAACTCCCTTCGGTTAAGGTTTTTGCGGCTTTTCTCCACCAAAATTTTTTTTGAAAAATTTATTGCCGTTCTCCTCGGTTTTTAAGAATCATAACACCTATTTATGGGAATTTTGGAAGTTTTACACGACTTATGGAAATTCTCCTCAGTTTTTCGATAGTAAAGTTTTTTTTCTCTCCTTTTTTTTTGTTTGAATTTAAGTCTACTTGAATTTTAAAAATCATTTTCTCCGTCTTTGGAGAAGGTTCTTAAGGTTAGAACCCTTATAGATAATAATTGGCGATTAGGGCATATTTTGAAAGCTAAAAATCGATCATCAGTAACTTCGATTAAGACAAACAAAAACCACTATCAATTATTACTTAAATAATCGGAGACTTTCATTCTAAGTTAGTGGCTCTAATCGTCAATTAGGGCTTTTCAGATAAGGTATTTTAGGAAAACAAAATTAAGAATTCCTAATAGAACCTATCGTGGCATTCCCTGAGCAGTACTTCCAAAAACTCCAACCATCCCGACGGTAATCGAAAAGTGTTTTATTTCATGGTTAATGTAATGATGGTTAATGAGTCGGTGATTAAAATCGTGAAATCTAGATAATTTTTGTTTGTTAATCCTCTGATTAACATAATCGATGATTAATTTTGATAGGTGAAGTGAAAACGATTTTTTTTCTTCCTTAATTTTTTTCATTATTTTCGACATTTATGAAAATGAAGTTTATTTTTGAGGTGGATTTAACAGACGTGTTAGTTCGTTTAATAGTGGTGATGAGAATGCGTTAGTGTGGGGGATGAATTTTCGGGGTGGAGGTGGTGAGAAGAGGACCCGACCCAGATAACTGTTGATCTAAAGCTTCGCGGCGCGGCAGAGGGTTCAGCTGTAAATAGGGTGAGACCCATAAATTTCATCGCAATTGTTTAGAGTGTTGCCTCCCCGACGCCTCTTTACCAGAGTATAGGATAATTGATTAACAGGAAGGTTTTCCCCTCTCTCACCCCGTAACGGATTTATGCGCAGTAATGGCAAAACGACACATCTCTCTTCCTTATCCCTTAATCCAATCCTCCTTTAAGATTCCCATAAAACTATGCATCATTTATTATAACTAAAGGAAACATTTAGCAACGAAATTATTTTCGGTCTAGATTGTCGTTTGCACTCCCCACAATAAATTAATTAAACCAAGTTTTGATCTCATGGGGTCAGAGTGATTAAATTGATGAGAAAGGGGAACAGGGAATGATTCCACGGATCCTTTAATTATTTAAAAATGTTCTAAATCGAAAAAAAAAGTTTAAAAATTTAAGATTTTTTTTATATTAAAACGAGAAGGGCCTTTTTATTTATTATTAAAGGCCCACTCAAAATTATTATGTTCGTCATAAGACATTTTATAACGGTAAAAGAATTTTTTTTTAATTTAAAGAAAACTTGTTTCTCTCTGACGTCTTTTGAGTTTATTCAGTAGGCAAATGGTCTGTGAGAAGTTAAAGATGTTTCAAAGGCGGTGTTTTTAGGGTAGGGGAAAATAGGATGGTTTTTGAGCGGCTAAAGGCGTTTTATTTGTTCGAAATGACGGTTAAGCCAAAAGCGGGGTGGATCACTTAGCGGAATTAGAGTGGCGAATTGTGTCGCTTTTAGAGGAGAAGGGAAAAAAAACTTTACTGTATACACACCTTAGTGGTTTTATCTATCGCTTCTTTTTGTCTAAAAAAATTTTTTTACGATAAATTTATTTTTATCTGAAACTTTGCGTGGGTAAATCTCTCCATTCTAATTAGGGGCTCATGTGAAAGGGTTGAGAAATTATTATTAGTATAAACCTATTATTAAAGTTAATCTTGTTTCGATAACTAGATTTCTGACAATGAACAAGACCGACTCGTTAACTAACTTAGCTAAAAGAGCTACTTCAGAGGTTTCACACATGACTTAAAACTCCCTAACAATGCTTGAAACTGAAGCTGATTAACATCGGATAAGTTCTAAGTCAATAGAAGTTTCCCAAGTATTAAATTTTGCGTTGAAAAAAATCCGAGTGACGTAAAACTTTTTTTAACGGTCCGTGAGTGTCGGTTTGAACGAAACGGGGTTGAGGAAATGGGATTTAAAATAATTGAATTTCCTTGGTGCTGGGGAGGCTACTAATGCCCAAGAGTGGGCCTCGTATCACGGCCAGCAAACATCGGCCAATCAGATAGACACCCGGGGTGAAATCGCTTCCGAATAAAATAAAAATAAAAGGCTAATCTTTATAAAAATTACAATAAAAATAATCGAAAACTTATAATAGCTACCTAACTTCAAAAAATATATATTTACTTATTTATAAATTTATATTATAAGAATTTATTTTTATATCGAACTGAGTAAAATAGGGATCTGAGATCTTGGTCCCCATAGCCTGTGTAGTGTTGGGCTGGTGAGCCGAAAGTCGTAGGTTCGCATCCCACTGGGGATTTTTTCTACTCTTTTTCTCTTCCTAATTTACTAAGTTAAATATTTAGTTAAATTTTGGATTGGTGAACCCTTACTAATAAAATACCTATTAACATCTCAAATTCTCAATTTTATTTTATTTTAATTTTTAATGATTCCTGATGGTTTTTTTAAATCACAAAATCGCCATAAATCTGAAAATAAACTAAAATTCTGAAGTGTCATTGTTTCTATGGGAGGAAAAAAAAGCTGGAAATCCGCAGCAGTAACATTTTATTTTTATTTTCTTTCCATTTTAATTTAAAAATCAATGGTTTTAATTTAATTTTTTGAATGGGGTTTTCTTTTTGCGTGGAAACATTAATTAATTTCATGACTGCATTGAAAATGAGAAATGAAAAAAAAAAAAAAAAACTCTTTTCGTAAACGACGCATAAAAAAAATGACTGCCTGTCATAAATTGAACAGGTTTTCAAAGTCGAAATTCAATTATTAGAAGGCGGATTTTCTTTACCCTTCCTCCCGCCCGACTTCATTTTGACCGAAATGAGACTCATTTGTTGTTACTTCCAAAATAACGAATCCACAAATTAACATTGTAATTAAAACTGGCTTGTGGCTTTTGGAAAAGGGTCGACGCGTCGGTGGGGAAGTTTCAAGTTTTAATGAATTCTCCCAAGACATTGATGACCCGAACAGCATAAAGGGATGATAGGGTAACAAAGGTTTTTTGATTATATTACATCCTTCCTTTATCGTAGCATCATCCCCCGAAGCCATAGCAGAAAATACGATGAAAATAGAATTATGTCTTAATTAGTAAAATAAGTCAGGATCCCTTTTGCAGTTTATATAAAGGTAAAGGTTTCTACTAACATCTAAAGGATTTTCCCCTGAATAGATTCCTTGAAGGATGTTCAGAGAGACACGAATGAAACACCTATGTTGTCTTCAGATTACATAAACCACCATTTGCTTCCTTTTTTTGTACCTATATCTATATATTTTGGACTTCGCAACAGTTACGAAAAAATTCTACCAGTTTTTCATTTTAACTTACTAATTTAGAGTCGTTAAAGACTCTTTATTTGCACGAAATATCGGATACTGGTGGCAGCGGTTAATTTATTTACCGCCTACGATGAAAACGGAAAGTAACAAATCCCACACGCCAAATTCCTCACCGATCGTTGAAAAAAGTGCTTTTTCACTCGTCCATAGTTAATAAAATGGTTAAAATAACGGTGTCGACCTGAATGGAGATTAATTTGTAACAATAGTATTATTGTGTTATGTTTCTCTAAAAGTTCCGTTAGATAGGCTAGAGACGATCAAAGTTTGAAACTTTGCGGCCATTTCTGAAGTTTGGACCCTTCTATCTTCCTGCCAAATATCCAAGTCATCTTTCGGAAGATCTTTAATTGGTTTATTGTTTTCTAATGCTTTATTGTAAAAATTTTTATGGCGAAACTTTGTCAGTTAATGTAGCACAGTGTTCAGAGGAATCGAACTGTCTCAAAAAGAAAATTATTGTGATACCCTAGATTGATGCTTTTCAGGGTCTTTAAGAACCGTATTGTCAATTTTAATTCGAATTTTATCGATTGTAAATTTTTGGGTGTCGCGAATTTTTGTGGGAGCGCTTCAAACAAATAAAAAAATAACGATCATTTTATTAGCTTTCGGCTAACTTTAAACTAATTTTCAAAGAAAGAAAAAAGAAAAGAAAAAAATTAAATATTCTTGATAAAACTTTGCTCCGTGTGCTTCCATAAAGTTAAATAGTTGGCGTATCCTTGGTTTGAAACCGCTTTTGAAAACCTTGTTTTCTCTCCCTTTAAGGAAACTCGAGGTGAGGCATCCTGTGGGGGTGAATGTCGGAGGATGAAGGAAAATGTTACCCATGTTTATGGCTTAATTAGAAGGCACGCCTTGGGGTTTTTTAAACTTTTTTTTTACGGGGAAAGGCTTTCCACTGTGTAATTACTCAATGTTGGACCGGATATGAACCTTGATTATCTCTTTCCTTCCCTTTTTCTCTCAAAAACGTCTAAAAAGGTAAAATTAATATGCTACGTCTATTAGCCCAGACGTAAATTAAAATTATGACGAATTATTCCGGGTGAAAAAAGAAACCTTTTCATGTTAAATAAGTTTAAAAAAAGCTTCTATCCCTCTCAATTTTTTTCTTCTGTAATCCTAAAACCGAGGGGAGGAACAATGGCTAACTTATGACATTAATCATCTTGGAGTTTACCATCACAAAAACATGATTAAAATACTATTTATCGATCAACCTTTATAATTATTTGAACTAAAAATATCTTTTATGTCAACAAAAGTAGACGAAATAAAAACAAAACAGGGCAATAAAATAGTTTTTCATTAGAAAAGTACTGGTTTGAAGAGATTCCAACGAAAACTTCCTTAAAGAGAAGTCTATATAGGAGGGGGAAGTATAACGGAGGGGAAGTAAAACGTAGGGGGAAGTTAAGGGAGGGGAAGTATAACGGAGTGGGAAGTATATGGAAGGGGGAAGTATAAGTGAGGGGAAGTACATGGGAGCGGGAAGTTTAAGTGAGGGGTAGTATAGGAGGGGAAGTATAACGGAGTGGGAAGTATATTGGAGGGGAAGTATAAGCGAGGGGTAGTAACAGAGGGTGAAGTATAACGGAGGGGATATAAGGGAACGAAAGTATAACGGAAGGGGATGTATAAGGGAGGAAAGTATAAAGAAGATTTTCCAAGTTTGTTTTTTCGAAAAATTTTCTAAGTTTATTTTTGAAAAATTTCCGAGTATTGTTTTTTTTTTTTTTCGAAAAATTTTTTAAGTTCTCTTTTTCGAAATTTTTTTAAGTGCCAAGGTAGAAATAATGGGCTCTTTGGCCTACGGATGTGCCTCTCGTACTGGGTAGAAGTATAAAATTTCTCCCTAATAAAAAAATGATGATAAAAAGTGGCAATTTTTTTACAACAAAAATTCTTAAAAAATATAAAGAGTAATTGATGAAAATTTGGTGAAAATCTGATTAACGGTTCGCCGCAGCGAATTTTTTTAAAATTTCAAACAGACATATCTCCGCATTTTTTCGAAATTCAAAAATCGCCCACGTTACATTCTTCTTCTCCAACTAATGAAGATTTTGTGAAAATTTGGTGAAAATCGGTTAAAAACTGTGGCCGTAAAGTGTTCCGAAAAATGCTACGCCCCGGCCGTAACCACAGAAAGTTGAGATCGGTAAAGATCAATATTCTATTTGACCCTCCGGGGTCTGGAAGACCCTTCCCAAAAACCCGACGTCGAGGGTATCGCGATAACTTCATTAAGGAAGTTAAAAAATTGTTAGTATCAAGGAAGATTAAAACGTCAGTATTTGCGATGCTAGATCACACAAACGGGCGTAAACAGCCCAAATTTCTCCCTACTATCCTAAATTAAATAAAAAAAATCTTTCCAATTAATTGTACTTAAATTAAGGAGCATTTGGTGGAAATTTTGAAGATCAGTGCAACAGTACGGCCGTAGCGCGTTAAACAAAACTTCAGACTGACAGATCTCCGCCATTATTATGAATTTTGAAAAAAAGTATTCGACATTTTTCAAGATAACATCAAAATTTTGTGAAATCGGATAAAAATTGCGGAGGTGAAACGTTCCGGATAAAAGCCGGACGGCCGGCACAAAAGACAACTCATGGTCGGTAAATTTTCCTGTCTCGTGGGCCATTCCCTAAAGGCAGTTCAGAATTGGAGGCGTTAAAAATTTGAATTCAAATTTATTTCTAGAAAAAGAAGCTACTGAAACCTATACGGAGGTTTCAAGGCTGGACGGGGCTCATAAATTATTAAATAAATAAAACAATATTAATTGGAGTATTAAAAAACTGGTGATTGGCCGGCTAAAGTTTTCAGAAATATAAAAGTTAGTATTTTGACCTTCTGATGTTCTAAAAAAAGAAAACTTAATAGATAAACCAAAAGTCGCGACGCTATATAAATCGAGCGAAAAATAAGGTTTAGCTATAAAAGTTTTTCTTTAATTATTTTGAAGCGTTTATATGGAATAAAAAAGCTTTGGGGTTTTATATAAAACTTTCTTAGGCTATAAATTCGGGCTGGTTCAAAACCTAGGAATCCAGGGCGAACTTAGCGACACTCAACTATTTCAATTTAAAACGAGGAAAACCAACCCTTGTCAGCTCTCCGCTATCGACTTTTCGACGCCTCGTTTTTTCTTTTTTTAGGTGCCCTTCGATCGGTAAATTTAAGGTTTTGAAAAACCGTATAAAATGAATGTCCACTCTTTTCCTGATTGAATCCCACACGTGCACACGTGCTTTGACTTGAAAAACGGCACCCCCTTTACGGTTTCCTCCGCCAGAGTTTTTTTTTTCTTTTACGCCTCATGGACGCTATGTAAAATCGAAGCCATCTTTGAAACGTGATTCAATCTTTTTAAATTGGATATAAAATCTAATAATAAGATCGAATAAAGTATCGTATCCGTCTGGGGGATACTGAGGCCTAACGGAGGCTTTTTGGTCTAAATTGATGATTTTAAACATTTTCTTATTGTACAAGGTTTTTCATCTTCTTGGGAATTCATGATTAAAAAAACTTAACCCTTTTTTTCATTTAATACGTGCCGTACAGTAATTACATTTCAAGCTCATAAAATTTAAATTGAATATAAACTTTAAGGCGTTAAATCTTAAAGAAACGTTTTATGTCCCTCCAACGTCACACCCTCTTAAACCACGGCCTAGTTCTTCAGTAGAAGTAATAAATAAATTTATTACGACATAAAAAACACGGCGAGGAAAAAAAATTGTTTCGACTTTATATTCGCGGCGACTTAGTGAGTTTTTTTTTCTTCTTTTCCACGGATATCGATTTTTGGATCTAATCTTAGTATGGTAATACCCTAGGCCTTATTGTTGACAGCTAGAGATCGCATTAATTATACCATATCTGTATGTAAGCAATAATCTAATCGGAATCATGCACCCCGTTAATATACACACTTTGTAGAAGAGGTACGAAAATAACATTATTTAATCGATTGTAGGAAATTATGTCAAAGAGAAATTATACTTCTCTATATAATTTAGTGGTTAATAAATTATAATAATTTGAATTTTTTTTGGAGGCATGTTTCCTTTATTGCATTACCTATAATGTTTGGTTTTTTCATTCTTCTTGAAGGCCAAATTGTTTGATAATTTATTAGAAAAAAAAGCCTAGTAGGATTCGAACCCAAGACCTCTCAATTGCAACTCGAACGCGAACGTAAAATTATTTCGTTGCCGCTACGGTCTTGGGTTCGAATCCCCAGTTGGCGTATATTTTCTTATATTTTCAATGGACTATCAAACATTTGGCCCACAGGTCTTCTTAGGGTCTTAAATGACCCGTGTTCTACAATGTACACCATCCGTTTGCCAGTTTATTCGAAAAAGCTTTCAAAGAAACTAATATATTTTTTAAAATGTAGTATTCATTTCTTGTTTTATATTAGAAAAACTCCTTTGAGATAGATTCTTTCGAGTACACGAAAATTCGCTTTCTGCAAGCAGGCGAAATCCATTAATTTTAACGTGTAAGAAATTTTCTAAAGTTGTTTCTTGTTAATTATCGAAAAGATCGTTTTTTCGGGAATAAAAATATCGGCTCTAACCGTAAAGGATCGTGAAAACCCGTAAACTGATGGAAGAAAACGTTCATGGGCATATGATCATAAAAATAACGGCCCTTATGATTGAATATTTTATTTACCCTCTCGTAAAGGATAGAAGGTCCTAAACTGGAATTATGAATGTTTGAAAAAAAAAACTTATACAAAAAAGTTCTGCTTAAGGGGATGATTTGAAAAGGAAGTAAAAATAAAAAAAAAGTTAAGAGATTCTGGGACAAATAAGAAGGGAAGAATCGAAGGGGTTTTATCGGAATGTTAAGAAAAATCTATACTTGAATGCTGAAAAATTTGAGAGGTTATTTTGTATCGAATTCGAAAAAATAGTTTCGTCTGGGGATTTTTCCGCATGAACTTTTATCTGGAATTTTTTTATCTGTTGTGATTAATGAAGCTCGGTCAGTTATGTATCTTCTAGTTTGGATTCGCGGGGGGTGAAAAAACGGGATCAGTTTTAAGGTCGATTTACCATTTTGACAAGCCCCCCGGGCGGACTTATTAACCGCCCACAACGGTCGAATATTCGTTGAAGGATCACCTAAGATTTTTCATCATAAAAATTCTTTTTTTATCGTCCCCGGTTAATGGTTCGCGGTGGAAGAGATTAAAAACTTGGGGGGAGCTCTACCTTTCCTCGTCGCCGAGGCTCGAAAATCCGATCCCATTATAAAATATAGGGTTGACTAAGGAAGAAAAAAAAACACCGACGACGCCACCCTTTAACGTCCTACTTTTTACCCCGTTTATATTGAAAAACATCTTCCGACTTTTAGCGAGATTTTTTTTCCTCTCCCCTTTCTCGTTTATTTTGTCTAAAAAAAGTTTTCCAACTTAATTAAAGTAAAACTTGAAAGATCATAATCATTATAAAACTTAACATTTTTTTATGTGCAATTTTTTTTGGAAATAAATTCAATTTAATCTAAATTTCACATTATAGAATAAGTCAGGCAGGATCTAACTTGAGGCAAAAAATTAAAAATTAGCGAAATTTGAGGGATTTGACAGCCATGCAGGCACTTTGAGTTGAGAACACTGACAAAAGCCAATTGACATATTTTGGCATAAAATCTATTTTAGCCTTTCTTACTTAAAATGGAAAATAAGATTAAATATGAAAAGGGAAACTTCTTTGTTGAAAAGATGCGTTCTCGACGTGTGTTTACAGTCCGTTGGCTGTGGGTTGTGCCCGCGGTTGGAAGAAGGGCTTTTTCGAAAGGCTTGTTTGTTTAAGTCATTGTGTAATGTAGTGTGAGGTGAGTAGAGAAAGGGGTGAGTCGGAAGGAGAGGGGTTCGGTTTGCATAATGACCCCTTCGAAACGGCCGCTCTTAATTTCCCCGCAACCGTGTTTGGGTACATCCCTCGGCGAAAAGGAGATTTTCTGATTTAAAAGGCTGATACAGCTTTTTTTCTTCTTTCTTTATTCGAAAATCCTACTAACGCCTAGAAGAGAAAAAAAAATCGCATTATACTTTAGAAAAGGTGAGACCCTTTTTCTTGCAATCAAGCTATAAATCAAGTGTGTGCCTACTTTTCTCGTCAAAAAAAAGGCGATCGTGTACGAAATTGATTTTTAGTGAGCAATAACGAAGTTTTGAAGGCGACACCCGAGTTATAAACGGGTTTATTAAGTTGACGAGGTTGAAAGTTTATAAGTTTTCATGCGTCTTTTCTAATTTATGGGGGCGAAGCGTCGTTAATATAACTGTTTAATTAAGGCTCGAAGCCTCCCCACCTCCCATCATTCAACCCATCAACACAGTTTTGCCTTTGTCCCCTTCCCCGCAGTCAATTTGACCCGTCAGACGGAGGTAATCGCCAGACATTGTCTCGGAAAATTTATTTTCCCTCATTTCCATCTTTGTTTTACACTAAGACTTTTATTAATCTACCGTTAATTAGTTTGAGTGTTTCATTTCTTTTTCTTCTTTTAACTTCCTTAAATAAGAAGCAATTTTTTTTTACAGAAAACGGTAAGCAAGTCGGCCACGAAGTGCGAAGGCTTCCTTTGACCAACAGACAAGAAGGACTCAAAGGGCTTTTTTTTAATCGAACCTTTAGTGCGGCAAAAAAGAAAAAAAAAAACCTCTAATATTTCTCCTAGTAGATACAAAGTTTTAAAAAATTATGTGCGGTGGGAAAAAAGAAAAAAAAAGGTAAGGTCCCTGTAGGATTCTTACTATACTTTTGGGTTACATCTCCAATTTTCTACCAACAAAACTACGGACATAATTTGGATATAAAAATTCTCAATTCATCAAGTTTTTTGACTAATAAATAATATTGACTTTAACAAGTTATAATTAACAAATCTCGAAGTTTTACTAGTGGTTTCTCTCAAAGAAAATAAATGCTCACGTATCCAATTATCAGGGAATCTTGTAAAAGGGCGTGAAGGGCCGGAGGGAGAGGAGAGGAAATCGGAAAAGGAGGAAAACAACAGGCTCCGATAGGACTTTCTTGCTTTTCCGCGAGAAACACAAGATCGCTACTTTCGTGTAAAACACCATTAAAGCCCTTCGACGTTTCGGGCCTAATTAGATTTGAAATTCACCCTTCAATTATAAACCGGCAAAACCGTCTAATTTAAGTCGTTATTTTTTCGTTTTATTTTATTCAAAAAAAGATTTCTAAGAAAAGAAATCTACTTAAGTCGCATAATTTCCAAATAGAAGAAAGATTTAGAGCCTATTGACGGTGAGACTTTCCACATCTCCAAAAATTCCTAACACAAATAACGCCGATAACAAATTACACTTTATTCTAATCATTGAGAGAAATAATAAATAAATAATAATTAGGTGCTTTATATAGCAATAAACTAATAAATAATATTATAGTATAATCAAAAGGAAAATAAAAATAAAAACACTTTTCATCTAAAAATATATTCCAGAATTTTATATTAATTACAATATTTGATGTAAAATTCAGTAATATTCTATTAATGCAGATTACTGATTAGTATTAATTAGAAAAATTAAAGTTTGTTTTAATTTATAAATTTTATTAATGTTTTATTATAGAACGTTCCTAGCCAAAATGTAAACACTGAACTATGGGTTTTTTATTATTAAAATTTAATTTCTATTTTGAAAGTTTTATTTTTTAAATAGGTACTTGATTTTGCCACACAAAAAAACAAAAAAAAATAAAGTAGGACTTTAAAGTTGTTTTGCAAGTCACAGTAAAAATGAACTTTGAATTAAATATAAAATATCAAAATACAATTTTAACAGAAAAAATCCTTTACCTGCTCATCATTATTTTTTATTTTTTATCCGAAAGGTCAGAAACTTGGTTAAATATTCAAAAAGGAATTAAAATAAAAAGTTAGTTTAAAAGGGCTTGTTGGATTATCAAGTATCTCACCCGCAAATCTTAACGGTCGTGCGGGTTTAGCGGATTTATTACTTAAAAGGGGCCAAACTGATAAAACGTTTTATTTGTTCATAAATTATTATTTTATTATAATATTATTATTATTATTATTTATATATTATATATTGATATTATAATATAATAATATATATTATACAATATATAATTAAAATATTTATTTTTTATTTAATAAAATAAATAAATAAATTTCATTTAATAAAATAAAATTTTATTATTATTTTATTTAATTAAATATTTATTATATATATTTTATTATATTATTTTTTATTTTATTTTTTTTTTTTTAGACTCTTGGAGTGATAGCTTTAGGCCAAGAGCTTGAACAAGAGAATAGTTTAAGGGTGGTTCATGGAGATAAAGAAGTATAGTCGATATTGAGGATGCTGACAAAACCCAATATCATGAGCAAAATTTGATACTAGTAAGTACTTTTTTGATTTTTCTTTTAAATTTGATTTGACGAATGATTTTTTAGGTTCTTATATATTTGGATACGAAGTAGGACCTGACGGTCAGTTTCATCATGAGAACCGAGGTCCTGACGGGATCGTTTACGGATGTTACGGTTACATCGATCCGAACGGTATGCCACGTGCGACGACGCACTACATTTCCGACGGTTGGGGCTACCGAGTGGTCACCCCGGGTGAAGATGTGGAAATATTTTTGGAGCCGCATAACCCGGAAGAACATAACGATGTCGAAGGTGCAGGAGGAGAGGAGCATCATCATCACCATCATCATGGAAAGATAACGCCGTGGGGAGAACTTTATTTCCCGAAAGGATGCGGGATGGGAGGAGGGTCGAAACCGACGAAACCTGGTGGTCCTGGATATCCTGGACAGCCTGGTCAACCCGGTCAACCTGGAGGAATCCCGGGACAACCTGGCAAGGAGGATTACCTGGACAACCAGGACAACCTGGACAACCTGGACAACCTGGGCAGCCTGGAAAACCAGGACAAGGAGGATTATGGACAACAAGGACAGCCTGGCTACCCTGGACAACCTGGACAACCTGGGCAGCCTGGAAAACCAGGTCAAGGATTACCTGGACAACAAGGACACCCTGGCTACCCTGGAACCTGGACAACCTGGGCAGCCTGGAAACCTGGACAACCTGGACAACCTGGGAAACCTGGACAGCCAGGACAGCCTGGACAATGTGGAAAACCTGGAGAAAGGCCATGTAAGTAGGGAGATAAATAGTTTCAAGAGAAGAATAAATTTTATATAAAAAATTTTAGGCGGAGGATATCCTGGACAACCTGGTCAAGGAGGATCCCCAGGACCTGGATACCCAGGACAGCCTGGTCAAGGAGGATTGCCTGGACAACAAGGACAGCCTGGCTACCCAGGACAACCTGGACAACCTGGGAAACACCTGGAAAACCAGGTCAACCTGGATACCCTGGACAGCCTGGTCAAGGAGGATTGCCCGGACAACAAGGACAGCCCGGCTACCCAGGACAGCCTGGACAACCTGGACAGTGTGGAAAACCTGGAGGAAGGCCATGTAAGTAGTCGGAGATAAATAGTTTCAAAGAGTAGAATATTTATGTTTAAAAAAAAAGGTGGAGGATATCCTGGACAACCCGGTCAAGGAGGATCCCCAGGACAACCTGGATACCCAGGACAGCCTGGTCAAGGAGGATTGCCTGGACAACAAGGACAGCCTGGCTACCCTGGACAACCTGGACAACCAGGACAACGGGACAACCTGGGCAGCCTGGAAAACCAGGTCAAGGGGGATTGCCTGGACAACAAGGACAGCCCGGCTACCGGACAACCTGGACAGCCTGGACAGTGTGGAAAACCCGGCGGAAGGCCATGTAAGTGTAAGATTTTAACGGATTTCTGAGAGTAATTTTGCGTTAAAAAAATTTAGGCGGAGGATATCCTGGACAACCTGGTCAAGGAGGATCCCAGGACAACCTGGACAACCTGGACAACCTGGATACCCGGGACAACCTGGTCAAGGAGGACTACCTGGACAACAAGGTCAGCCAGGCTACCCTGGACAACCTGGGCAGTGTGGAAAACCTGGCGGAAGACCATGTAAGTACAAAATATATTTCAAACGAATTATTCTGGTGAAAATTCATTAAATATTATAATTATTTAAAATGCATAAAACAAGTAGCAAAAGGTTTTAATTTTATGATTTTAGGTGGAGGATACCCTGGACAGCCTGGCCAACCAGGACAACCGGGACAGCGGGACAACCTGGATACCTGGTCAACCTGGTCAAGGAGGACAAGGTATCTATCTTAGAAAAATACTATTTTGTTAAGCACGGCAATGTTCACTTTATTGCCGAAGTAGAATTATTTAATACAAAAACATAAAACTAATGTTGTTTTAGGAGGAACTGGTCAACCTGGTTATCCGGGGCAACCTGGACAGCCTGGATATCCTGGACACCCATCACAACCTGGTCAGCCTGGTCACCCCGGACACCCTGGTCAACCTGGTTCTCCAGGTCCCTGGTTTGCCTGGACACCCATCACAACCTGGCCAACCTGGACACCCGGACACCCATCACAGCCTGGACAACCGGTCAACCCGGCTACCATCACAACCTGGCCAACCTGGACACCCAGGACACCCATCACCTGGACAACCAGGTCAACCCGGCTACCCATCACAACCTGGCCAACCTGGACCCAGGACACCCTTCGCAGCCTGGTCAGCCTGGCCAACCGGTTACCAGGGCAGCCTGGAAAACCTGGATATCCTGGACAGCCTGGTCAAGGAGGATTGCCTGGACAACAAGGACAACCTGGCTACCCTGGACAGCCTGGTCAGCCAGGACAATGTGGAAAACCTGGAGGATGTTAGTACTTTCAATGTATATTTTAGTCTAGTTCATCTCGATATTCTAAAAAGGGCAAAATATTTTATTTAAAAAAAACCTTCCTTATAGGTGGGCAGCCATCTCAGCCTGGCCCTGGACAACCTGGACAGCCTGGTCACCCCGGACACCCTTCGCAGCCTGGTCAGCCTGGCCAACCTGGCTTACCTGGGCAACCAGGACAACCTGGATATCCTGGACAACAAGGACAACCTGGCTACCCTGGACAACCTGGACTGCCTGGACAATGCGGCAAACCTGGAGGATGTGAGTAATCTACAATAAGTAATTAATTCACTAATAAATTCCTACTCATGTCATGAAATAATTTTTAATTTTTTTACTTGAAGGTGGACAACCGTCTCAGCCTGGCTACCCTGGTCAACCTGGACATCCTGGGCACCCATCGCAGCCTGGTCAACCTGGCCAACCCGGATTACCTGGTCATCCCGGACACCCTTCGCAGCCTGGTCAACCTGGCCAACCCGGATTACCTGGTCATCCTGGACCCTTCGCCTGGTCAACCTGGCCAACCCGGATTACCCCTGGACCCGCCAGCCTGGTCAAACTGGACCCGGTCAACCTGGACATCCTGGGCACCCATCGCAACCTGGACAACCCGGATTACCGGGACAACCTAGTCAACCTGGATATCCTTCACAGCCTGGTTACCCGGACAACCTGGACGCAACCGATATCTCAACCAGGATATCCGTCTCAACCTGGTCAACCAGGTATACTCATTATTCTGAAAACCTACTTTTTCTACAATTATTATGAATATTTCCGTTTACATCGACGTTTCCTCTTTTTTAGGACAACCAGGCAGACCATCGCAGCCTGGCTATCCATCTCAGCCAGGACAACCTGGACAGCCAGGACAGCCTGGATTACCAGGACAACCCGGATTACCGGGACACCCTGGACATCCTTCACCTGGTCAACCTGGACAGCCTGGATTGCCTGGACCCATCACAGCCTGGACAACCTGGTCAACCTGGATTGCCTGGTCACACCATCTCCTGGACACCACAACCTGGTCAACCTGGTGCCTGGTCGGACAGACCGGGTCCCTGGTCACCCATCCCAACCTGGTAAATAAAAAATTTTTCAACATATTCGGCAAGGAAATATTTTATAGACTGGCACACTTTGCTTCCAAACTTACTATATCCGTCCCCCTTCCATACATTACATTAATTTGCTATTGTCTCCCCAAATCATGTCAATCTAATCTGCCAAGTAACAACGACCGTTCATTAATTCAGGACAACCTGGACATCCTTCGCAGCTGGTCAACCTGGACAGCCTGGATTGCTGGACCCATCTCAGCCTGGTCAGCCTGGATCACCGGGACATCCCGGACATCCATCACAGCCTGGACAACCAGGTCAACCTGGATTGCCAGGTCACCCTGGACACCCTGGTCAACCTGGCAGACCATCACAGCCTGGCTACCCATCACAGCCTGGACAACCGTCTCAGCCTGGATATCCTTCTCAGCCAGGATATCCCAGCCAACCAGGATCGCCTGGCCATCCTGGTCATCCAGGACAAACAACCTGGAAATATTGCCTTCACTGCTAATTGACGTACTTATTCATTGCATACTTTTTGACATCATTTCGAAACTATGTCAACCAATTTTTTGTTTTAGGTCAACCAGGTCAGCCTGGAATCCATCCTGGATACCCAAGTGAAAAACCGGACAATCCATGGGAGGAAGAACATACAGAGAGACCAGGAAGGCCTACTCCAGGTAACCAGCAACCTCCTAGGCCTGGCCAACCATCAAAACCGAAACCTCCCCGCCCACAACCGGGATATCCTCAACCAGAGCAGCCATCACAACCGGAGCCTCAACCTGGACACCCGTCTCAACCAGGACACCCGTCTCACCAGGAACCTGGTCACCCAGGGCAACCTGGTCAGCCTGGACAACTGGTCAACCTGGTCAACCTGGAAGACCATCACAGCCTGGTCAACCTGGACATCCTGGTCACCCTGGACAACCTTCTCAGCCTGGACAACCTGGTCAACCAGGACAACCTGGTCAGCCTGGATTACCAGGACAGCCATCCCAGCCTGGCTACCCCTCTCAACCTGGAAGACCATCACAGCCTGGGTATCCATCGCAGCCTGGTCAACCTGGATTGCCTGGTCACCCGGACACCATCTCAACCTGGACAACCTGGTCACCCGGACACCCATCTCAACCTGGACAACCTGGTCAGCCTGGATTACCTGGACAACCTGGTCAACCTGGATTACCTGGGCAACCTGGTCAGCCTGGATTACCTGGACAACCTGGTCAGCCTGGATTACCTGGGCAGCCATCGCAGCCTGGTTACCCCTCTCAACCTGGACCATCGCGCCTGGATACCCATCGCAGCCTGGTCACCCCGGCGGACATCCATCTCAACCTGGACAACCTGGTCAACCTGGATTGCCAGGTCACCTGGACACCCATCTCAACCTGGACAACCTGGTCAGCCTGGATTACCTGGACAGCCATCCCAGCCTGGTTACCCATCGCAACCTGGTAGACCATCGCAGCCTGGATACCCATCGCAGCCTGGTCACCCATCGGCTGGATTGGTCACCCCGGACACCATCACAGCCTGGACAACCTGGTCAACCTGGATTGCCTGGTCACCCCGGACCCATCTCAACCTGGACAACGGGACAACCTGGTCAACCTGGATTGCCTGGTCACCCCGGACACCCATCTCAACCTGGACAACCTGGTCAACCTGGATTGCCTGGTCACCCCGGACACCCATCACAACCTGGACAACCTGGTCAACCTGGATTGCTGGTCACCCCGGACACCCATCTCAACCTGGACAACCTGGTCAACCTGGATTGCCTGGTCCCCGGATACCCATCTCAACCTGGACAACCGGGAAACTGGTCAACCTGGACCATCCCAACCTGGACAACCATCCCAACCGGTACCCATCCCCCGGACAACCTAGTCACCCGGACACCCATCTCAGCCTGGACAACCTGGTCAACCATCCCAGCCTGGTTATCCGTCGCAACCCGGCATTCCATCCCAGCCTGGTTACCCGTCGCAACCTGGCAGACCTTCCCAGCCTGGTCAACCCGGACAGCCTGGACAACCTGGTCAACTGGTCAACCTGGTCAACCTGGAATACCTGGTCAGCCCGGACAGCCATCGCAGCCAGGGTACCCATCTCAACCAGGACGACCACAACCTGGACAACCACAACCGCAGCCAGGTCAACAGCCTCAGCCAGGATATCCATCGTATCCTGGCCAACAGCCACAGCCGGGCTACCCTTACCCTTCTAACCCTTCAGTCACGGTAATCGCTTACCGTCCCTATCGTGCCAAGCCCGGTTCTTGCCCGTGTTATCGTCTCACCGAACGGAACCGACTCATCGGTCGGAGCTCCGGCACCAACACCGCCGCCGACGCAGCTTCCGCCGATGCTCCCTCCTGGGGCCGTTTTAGGCTACATCCCGGTCGTTTTCTACCCATACTGCCCCGGCAACCCGTCTTCTGGTGATGAAATCAAGCCTATGTTTCCATCGGCCGTCGCCGTCCCCTACCCCTGCTCACAATGCGCTCCTCCTCATCCAAGCCCGTTTTCTACAACAGGCAAGCCAGAGGAGGGACCAAATTTACCCTCGACCCCTCAATCCCTGAATTCGGAACGAAAAAAAACGAATTCGAGTACGAAAAGTCAAAAAAGAAGCCGACAAAGAATCGAGTTGAACAAATTTCTCAAATTATTTAAAAATTGTGCCCGTCCGCCAGTTAAACTTTTTCCTTCTCTTAAGTGATACTTAGTTTTTGTTTTTCTTTTAAACTGGTGGATAGCCACAAAATTAAATAAAAATATTTTAAAAAAAACATCAAATTCCCTTATCTTAAGAATTATTTCAAATAATTTTTAAGATGAGGGAGCGAATTGAACAAACTTTGAAAACATTTGCCATTTTTTTGTATTTATTTTATATACTTTAAATGTTAATAAAACTTTTGATATTTAAGTTTTGGCTTAATTTCCTATATTTTCATATCGGAAAAACATGTTGCTTCGCAGATTTTTAAACACAGACGAAAAGGTGTAAATGAGGATTAAAATTTTGAAAGACAATTTTTTAATTTTAATTCTAAATTAATAACGCCTCATCAGCGCCTGTCGACAATGAAACAATTCGGACAAGAATAAGCGAGCCGGTTAAAATGGGTTTCGGGGGTGGTAGGTGGCAGCGCCCTACGTTTCCTCCGCCAGCGGCATTCACAACCGCGGCATTCATCCCGTCGCGTACACCTCAAAACCATGGCTTCAACACGTCGTTTCTTATAAAAACATCGTAAGTATCAGAAAAAATATGACCTAAAAATTCTACAAAATAGACAAAAAAAAAAGTTAAGAATGGCCGATTTTATATTTTTTTCTACCTTCAAATCATGTAGAAACGCATGGGAGATGGGGACCCGAATCAGTTGAATCCATGACATTATTATGAATACAATGGAAGCTTCTTAGGGTACAAAAGGTCGGTGAAGAGAAAAAAATGCCCGGTTGTATTTCCATTCTTCTCTTCTTCAAATTTTTCATTGAAAAGGTACTCGGATAAGGAAAATAAATTAAGCGTGTAATCAGCTGGGCGGTCAAAATCGATTTTTTTAAATTCAGTTCTTCTTTTAAAGACGAGTTCGCGTGGCTAATTTACAAAAAAATCAAAAGCCCGAAAAGGGAGCGCTCATTAGGGTTAACAGGGTATTATTCCGCGGTTCATGGGGGAAAATATATAAAATCTTTTCATACGATTTTTTTTCAATTGGGCTTTTGTCCGTAAAGCACGCCAGTAAATATTTATTTTTCGATTCGCGTGATCATGAAACCCTAATTGTGTACAGATAATAAATCACAAAACAGTAGGTCTTTTATACAAAATATCATATTTTGTTTATATTAAAATCATATTGTTTTATTATTGTACCCTCAACGTCGGGTTTTTGGGGGTTTCCAGACCCCGTAAGGTAAATTTGAATATGGATCTCAACTTTGTCTGTGGTGCCGGCCGGCCGTCCGTCAGTAGCTTTTTTTCCAGGACACTTTACGGCCACAATTTTCAACCGATTTTCACTAAATTTCTTTAGTCGGTGACGAGGGTGATTTTGAAATTTTAAAAAATTCGCTGCGGCCGAACCGATGGTCCGATTTTTGCCAAATTTTTACCAAATTTTCACAAATTACTCCTTATTTTTTTTTCGAATTTTTGGTGTAAAAATTTTTTTTACATTATATCATTTTAGTAGGGAAAAATTTCATACTTTCCCCTTACGAGAGGGACTCTCTCGGGCAAAAATCCCATTTTCTACCTTGATACTTTATTTTCGCAAAAAATTACTGATAAAATTTTTGGGAAAAAAAAGTTTGACAATTTTTCGAAAAAATAAACTCGGAAAATTTTTCAAAAAAAACCTGGAAAATTTAAAAAAAAAAACTTAGAATTTTATGCTATACAAAATATTGCAAACTTTTAGGTGGATTATTGAGGACTCTCTTTTAAAAGAAAGTTATTGGATTACCCTTATTTGCGGTTTTTCAGACCGATGCGATTCCCGCTCGTGGGTTGGTTATTGTGCCGGCCGACCGTCCCCAGTATCCGGAACCCTTCACTCTCGGATTTCCTCCAATTTTTGCCTTTTTTTTTTTCGAAATTCACAAAATGGCGATATTTTCTACACCGTAATATTGCCCGATCAAAATAATTTTGATCAAAAGTTAGGTGTGACGTCATCGCGAATATTGAAGTGAGGTTGCATAGGAACGGAATTCCGCTAATCCTAATTTAGGTGAGTGGTAGGAGACTTAGACAGTCTAGCTAGAATTTAACAGCTCAAAAACTCGCATGCT